>OMNZ01124318.1:47386-61179 GCA_900303255.1 Lesueurigobius sanzi
TTTCAAAGTGACATCTCTATGACTTTGGTTTGGTCCTGGGTTAGACCTGGTTTAGACCTGGTTTAAACCTGGTTTAGACCTGGATTAGTCCTGGTTTAGACCTGGTTTAAACCTGGTTTAGACCTGGTTTAGACCTGGTTTAGACCTGGTTTAGTCCCAGTTTAGCCCGGGTTTAGTCCCAGTTTAGCCCAGGTTTTAGTCCTGATTTTGATCTGGTTTAGTCCTGATTTAGACCTGGTTTAGACCTGGTTTAGTCCCAGTTTAGCCCGGGTTTTGTCCCAGTTTAGCCCATGTTTAGTCCTGGTTTAGTCCTGATTTAGTCCAGATTTAGTCCTGGTTCAAACCTGGTTTAGTCCCAGTTTATCCCGGGTCTAGACCTGGTGTAGGCCTGGTTTAGACCTGGTTTATTCCTGGTTTAGACCTGGTGTAGTCCAGATTTAGTCCTGGTTTACTATGCCACATTAAACTCTTTTGTACTTTTTACTTATAAAGTACATTTTACAGTGGATGCTTTTACTTAAGTAGAAATTTTATCTGATACTTTTTACTTTTACTTCCGTAAATGTTTGGTCCTGTATCTGCACTTTTACTCAAGTAAGAATACGGAGTACTCCTTCCACCTCTGCTTAGTTAACACAGTGGTACCATACTCACAGGTGCCCTTCTTGCAGGTGTAGGCCAGGTGGTAGTTGCAGGGCACATCGCTCCATCGGCCGTTGTCATGCCACACCATCACCACACAGTCCTCCCCAGACAGGAAGTAACTGTCCGGCTGACCCTTGTACCAGTTCTCGTACAGCTGAGGGGAGAAAAACAAGTCCATCAGGTATGGAACTTCTTTTAAAAATACATCTCTTTTTTACACTGTTTAAGGATTTAGAGCTGTAGAAGGAATACCTGTATGCATAGCAAGAGGAGAAAACTTTAGATTGAGTAAGAGTTTGTCTGATTGTCTGACCACAAGATGAACCACCTCTAGAGCCATCAAGTTTCTTTAAAAGATTAGTCTAAGATTTTTTGTTGTAAATACTTCATACAATATTATATTATATTATATTATGTCCTCAGATCTGAGAAGAATCTCAAGACAATGATCCAATGTAAAGAAAATGAGGGCCACAGTATAGTTTACCAGTTGTGCTCAAATGTTTACATACCCTTTTAATCTTTTGGCCATTTTTCATAGAATTTGAATGATAACACAAAAATCTATTTTTCCACTCATGGTTAGTGGTTGTGTGGAGCCATTTATTGTCAAAGAACTACTCTTTTGAAATCATAATGAAACAGAAACTACTCAAATGTCCACTGAGAGTGTTATGTTTTAATAAACATCTCAAGACAACAAGATGTCCTAAAACAGCATCACTTTAGCTTCATGTTGGAAAGTTTATTTAAAAAAAAACTCCTGTCAACCTATTACTCAATTAATCGTGAAAATAATCTACAGATTTACCGATTACTAAAATAATGGTCAGAGGTCAGAGAATACAGTACTAGTGATGGGATTTATGGGTCTTTGGGAGCCGAGTCTTTGGGATCTGTTCATTTCAAAGAGCTGTTCAAAAGACTGGCTCCTTTTTTTGTTGATTTATGATTGGAAACATATACATATTAACCCAAAAGCATGTATCTAACAAAAAAAAGTGCCATAATTAATGAAAATAGCTAAGTTTGCCGAATCATTGTCATTACATCAAATATTTGAATAATTTTGACCTGGAAAATTTGCCAGTGGAATAAGTGTTTTTGCTCTTGCTCGCTTTGGATTTAAAATTAGAGAATATATATATTTTTTCATTTTAAGTGCAAAAATATTCATAATTAGTCAAATTAAGGAGAAATGTACTTCATTTGAGACATTTTAACATGTTAAGACATCATTTAGTGCCGTGTGCTCTGCTGTTGTTGAGTTTCTTGAGTGCGTTCAGGGTAAATCGGTGTAAAACAAAAATGATCCGGCTCTTTTTACAACTACGATCCAGATCAAACCTTAAAGAGCCATTCAAAGGAGCCGATTCGGTCATGAGCGTCACATCACTATACAGTAAATCCTCCAGCCTTTCAGGTCGCCTACCCCTGCTGTTTCCATTTCAACTTTTCTGTCATTTCATTTAAAAATAGCCTAAATTACCTATATTTTGTGATGAAATAAATCTAAATAATGCATAAACTCAGGTTTAAATGTATTTCCAGAAGCTTTTTACCAGAGGGTTGCCATCTGACCAGCGGAAGTCATCCTCAATGGACTTGTCATTCAGGCCAGTCCATTGGTACTCTTTGTAGAAATCTAAAAAGAGAAAAAAAAAACACATTTACATATTTCATACTTGACTAGTTATACAATTGAAATAGTAATCACTGGCTCTGGACTCACTGTTGATAAAGCTCTGCTCCTCGGGGCTCATGATGGACACCAAATGCGCCCCCATCACCCTGCAGTGCTGCTCGGCCACTTCCCAGCTCAGACGGCGCCCAAAGTGACGGTAACAGAAACCCTGGAACTTATCCCAGCCCACCTCACACAGCTCCAGGTCTGCAACACACAGAGGTGAAAGGTCAAGTCGCACAAGCGTGATGGTAATATTGTTCACGGAGACTTTATTAAGCAAATACTTCAGTACTTTAACTTCGCTGGGCAACTTGGAGTGATATTTGACCAGTGGTGTCTTTACTTTCAACAGATCTCACCTTTGGTTTAGGTTAATTTCATGTTTTGTGCTGGACTGGTGAGATCATCATTCTGCTGGTTTAGTCAGAGTTGAGTCATGAAGTCATTCTGGTTTGGGCTCATTTACTCTCCCCTTGTCCCTGGCTTTGTTCAAGTCCTGATGTGTCCTCATTAAGCCCCTTGTGTTCGAGTCCAAACTAGACCTGATTTAGCCCCGGTTTAGACCTGGAGTGTGGTTTATTCTGCCCGTGTTACCTGTCTGGCAGAGATCTCCTCCGTATGTGGGTAAACAGAGGCATTTGACATGGCCGTTCTGTTCGGTGCAGGTGCCTCCGTTCTGACATGGGTCATTCAGGCACAGATCTGAAACGCAAAACATTTAGTATTATTATTAATATTTGCGCTCCTTATTGGATCAGTTGCAAAAAAGAAACACTTAAAATGCAAATCCTCAAACCTCATAAACTGCCCGGACGAATAAAAATATTAGAATTGTTAATGACATAGACAGATGGGGTATGATGCGAAGGATGCCAATGTAACATAATGCAGCAAGTGTCATGATTCAAAAGAGCCAACAGGTGGCAGCAAAACACAATATAATGATGGCGTACAGGCTGAGAGCCGCCAAGATGCTGCTGGTGTGGAGTCTTCTTTGGTGATCTCAAGTGATTCCTGTCATTTGCAGACCATGTTTAGTCTTCACCGAAATTATATCCACTCTATTCAATAAGAATTACCACTTGTTGAGGTCTTGCTGAAATATATATTCTCCACGTTGCCCCACAGTGATCCGGTTTGGCAGTTCCTTTACAGTTAATTCTTATTTTTTAGTTTTACCCCTTTTCTTCACATCCAACTGATGTACTTTTATATTTTTATGTTATGTAAGAACGTGGATTTCTGCACACACTGCAAACAAACTAGAAAGTCTCCTATGTTTTATTTGTTTCCTTTTTCTCCCCATAAACAAGGTTTCTGTGGCATCTATCATTATACTCTGCACTAACAAGTGTTTTTAAGATCCTGTTTAGCAGAGTGGCGTTTCTCAAAGCTAATTACTGCTTTCTACAAATGTAATGACAATCTTGTGACATTTTGTTTAAAGTTGGTGTCACGGCAAAAGCACGTATGATGCATTTGCTCAGATTTTTAGTTTGCTGAGTGGACAAGCAAAGGGACCGGAGCGTGCACGGCCCTCTCTTAGTGGCAGTCAAGGTTGCGCTCGACGCCATTTGCACAGAAGGAAATGAGTTGTCTGTAATTTTAACGAGTGGGTGAATGGCAGCAGGCCCAGATAAAGGTCACTGCTCATTACATTAGTTTTATTGGAGGAGCGCGGGTATTCAATGTTGTAAAAGCAATTACCAAGGCAGATGTGCAAAAGAGCAAGCGCTGAGACCTGTTTTCTTATGTCTGAAGATCTAAGGGAATGCCCTTTTCAGTATTACTCGCATTACTACTTCAGTGTGTACTGTGCTTGTGACGAAAGTTGTCCATTCGGTTGTAATGTTTGTTCCTGTAAATTGTAGCCCCAACATGATTTGGCATATTAAGATGTATTTTAGGTGACACAGGGGTCTAACCAGGACATGGTGCCCTAACCCTAACATGGTTGGGTGAAATGGCAACCTGGCAAATACTGTATGTCTAAAGTTATATGCTGATCTTTTATAAGCAGTTGGATTGGGTCGACCAGTCCTTGCAAAGTGTACCTTATAAAGTGACCATCATAGGAAACTTGAAAATGCCCAATCTATAGAAACATGGCCTAACCTGTGCTGAACAACACCACAGTCCAGGAAATATCTCTATTTATTTCACTTAACCATAAGGACTATACATCTGTGAACACAAGTTATCAGGTGTTTTGCACAAGAGGAGACAAGAACAGTGGCTGAGTAGTTGACTTTATCATTGTCACACCTGAAAAGACAATACAAATGATATGAAAGATGAATTCTGTATTAAATAACATGGCACGTTCAGCTAAGTACTAAAACACAGTATTGTGCTTATTTACATAATTGATAACTTGTGCTTTTGCAACAAACATATGAAAAAAAAACATGTTTAATGGTTAGTCATGTCATAGTTAGACTGTATATAATGTGGATGTAGTAATTGTCAGAACAAGTTTTTCAAAGTTTTAGCAAGTGGTTAAATTTCATAGTTGTGGTTGTTGTTTAGCCTGATGCCAGCGTCCCCTCAGCATCTGAAGACATGCAGCCTGGTATACTATAATGAAAGGAAGGTTGCATGGTGAATGATAGAATATATGTTAGTTTGTGACTATGACTGTTGGCCTATAGCGAATATCTGTCCTTTCTACAGGGTGTAGCCTTTCACAGTGACTTAAACTGGCGTAGTCTCGGAACCCGACTTCAACAAGTCATGGTAAGCCTTGACCCAAATGAAAATATGAATTTTCACTGCAAAAAACATTTGCAGTTTGACTTTCGTATAGTACAGTTGTGGCCAAAGGATTACATAACCTTTTAATCGTTTTTCTTTTTTCCACTCATGGTTAGTGGCTGTGTCAAAGAACTCTCTTTTGAAATCATAATGAAACTACTCAAATGTCCCTGAACTTAACCTTTACACGACCTTCAAGAGGAATATTGTTCAGGAGCAAAGAAAAACTCGCTTCAGCTGAAATACAGGACTGACAAAATTGGACTCTCTGAAAAAACTAATGTTTGTTTCAAGATGTACAATATGTAAACTTTTGATCAGGGACATTTAGTTTCTAGTTGAAAAGTGTAAACAAACCGTTTTTTTTTTCACGCAACCACTTACCATGAGTGAAATAAAGGTTTTTGTCTTATCATTCATATTCTATGAAATGCATAACTGTAATATCAACACTATTAGGACAGTTTTTTTTTGCAAAGACCTTCATTTGCGTAGCGACCCATCAGCAGAGGATCACTGCCCATAGCTGCTGGATTAGGTATTGCTATTGTTTTGATTCTGGTCCTGTAGAATGTCCATAAAATCTCATGGAACGTGGAAAGCCAGTGTGGACTTCATTGTGCATTGGAATTATGTGCTTTTCCTGTTTTTGTAATAAACATTGTCCATTCTCTACATCCATCCCTTGTATACAGTCTGTAATGTCAGTCGTCTAAAAACATTCATTAAAATGCCATCAGTGCTGGAATCATCAACACAAATGTTTTTACATTCAACTTAAACTCCTTTAGTAAAACTGAGTAGTAAGTTTTGACACAAGTTGGTGAGTTCGATCATCCATCTAAAACAGGAACACACATCCTACTTCACAGAAGTCAGATTCAGGTAAAGGAGAGATGGGCGTCATGCAAAAGGAGTCTGTCCCAAAGGTGAGTATCTTAAAGATGAAGTGGTGAAGAAGTCAATTGAGTAGTAAAAAGGGGTATGAAGCAGGGGCAGGTTTTGGGGCAAGACAGACAAAAGATTTAGTGCGTCACTGTGTTGAGGATCAAAAACAAGGCGGTTAGGCCGAAGAGATGGACTTCAACTTTACCTGAAATTCTCCCTGTCCCGCCTATAGCTGCCCTCTCTACGGGTAAGACATGCAGGGAGGGAGGCGGGGTCAGGCTAAATCTGTGCTCTCCACGGCCGCTATCCACTGGTGGCATGTGCACTGTCGCGGTCTCGTGGTTGACTTTTGGGACAGCGGTGGTCCAGGTGGTGCGCCTGGTCCAGTGTGGCCTGGCTGTGGTAGTGGTTTTCGGAGAGTTATAGGCGAAAGTGGAGGTCTTCCTGTTGTTCTCGAGTCTATGCAAAGACTCCTGTGGTCCGACTGTGGTGGTCAGTGATGTCCAGGAGGTGGATTGTGAGTCAACAGAAAATGCAGAGGAATTGCCGTTGTTTGAATGTTCATCTTCAATAGTTGGATTAACAGCATGATCTTCCTGGTTTGTTTCATTTTCATATTCAAATTGAGAACTAGCTGTAACCTCATCTTGATTGGTTGTTACCTCATTGTCCTCATCAAAAGTCGAATTGAACGATTCTTTTAAATGAATATTTTCTTCATCGCTAATAACTGCATTTTCGTCTTCCAGTGAATCTCCTTCCAGTTCATGATAGTGGGTGGGAGCAGCATCTTCTAAAGTTGGACTAATAACGTCTAGAGATGCGATCACAGTCTCTGGCTCTTGTCCGCTTGCCTCTTGAAAAGCATCTGTCACAACCCCCAAATACTCCCTATAGCTGGGCTTCAAAGAAGAGTAGGAAACTTCTGGAGAGTCAGTGGTGGCCAAACTGATACTAGGAAAGAAAAGATTGTCAGAATTGGTCGGAATTAGCTTAATTTCTTCGCTTTGGACCATCGCGGCATCTTCTGTCTCCATAGTTTCTTTGGAAAAATCT
The DNA here is from genome assembly GCA_900303255.1 of Lesueurigobius sanzi. NCBI lineage: Eukaryota > Metazoa > Chordata > Actinopteri > Gobiiformes > Gobiidae > Lesueurigobius > Lesueurigobius sanzi. Next base: position 54,417 of record OMNZ01124318.1, read on the forward strand.
TTCCCGAATGAAGTGGTTGGATTTGGTTCAGCAGAGCCATGGGTAGGTGTCACACTGGGAGGTGCAGAGGGGGTAAGAGGAGAAGAAAGGTCCAAAGTGGGAGAATCCGCAAGTATTACATTGGAAGTGGTTGCATCTGTGGTGAGGCCAAGCTCTGCAAAACAAACAACCAAAAAGTAGACTGAGTGAGATATCTTTTATCATAATATCTCTCATAACAAACTGTCTAAAGCCACATTGCGGAATATTTCACTCAATTCAATGGAAGAAAGGTAGTTCCTTAGAGGTGTTTTTATTGGTGCGTTTTCATTGTGGCGAGGCTCGCTCTCTTCTTAGAACTTGAGAGCGGGACACCACCAGCTCCTCTCCATGGAGATGCGCAGCCCTGTGAGGTTGTGATATTGGACTATACACAAATAAATTTATCTGATGTTGCTGCTTTAAGTACTGTACATTCAGGGCCACCTTAATGTACCCATAGGCCCCGGGGCTTACCCAGGTTTGTAGGCCCCTCTCAGTGCCAACCCTAACCCTAAATCCTACAAAATGGAGCTGCCTTCATCCACGGTTCCTCCTCTGGTTGAGCTTGTTGGTTTAAAAAAGCCTGTTAGCTTAGGCATGAGGCTCATCAGCTCTTTATCGTTAGCTTAGGCATGAGGCTCATCAGCTCTTTATCGTTAGCTTAGGCATGAGGCTCATCAGCTCTTTATCGTTAGCTTAGGCATGAGGCTCATCAGCTCTTTATCGCAACGCTCTTTCTCCTTTTGCGCCTCTCTCTTCAGTTTCCAACTTTTTCTTCCCCGACATTTCTGTCTCGCTGTACGAGTCACCATCCAGAACTATTATAAATGAATAGACGTGTACATAATTTACGTCTGAAGTTTATCTGCTCTTGGATTGGCTAGAATTTGTATTAGGTAAAAAAACAAATGACAGTATAATATGGAATTCAATGATATTTGATATGCCTCTGGGCCGGGCCAAGAAAAAGTTCTTAAGTGTGTGCATGTGCAATTTTAAAGAATTAATTGCCTTTTAACATTTATTGACATTTTTTAGAAGACACCAACTGGACTACAAAATTTCCGTTGTACTTGTTGCAATGACAATAAATAAAAGATTATTCTAAAAGTACAACTTAGGAAAAATGTAAGAAAAAAGTCTGATTCACGAAGCGTTCTTAAGAAGACAAAACTGTCTTGAGAGATGCCCCAAATTCATGAACGTGACACTAAGAACACTACTCCCCTCATTATCAGGACATTACGTTATATTGACTATATAAATAGACCCATTCACTGTTATTAAACACAGGCGGCTGCGCACGCATCATGGCAACGGAAGTATGGCGATTGTCAAGCTACGCAGGTTCATTATCAGCTAAAGATCGCAAAGCTTACTTTAAAAAGCTCACTCTAACGAATGGCAAGCGGCTCCCAGATCCCTGTACAATTACTGAATGGGAGGATGATGTTAGTAAACTTAAGTCCATGTTGAGTATTTCGGTTCGAACAGCCGTAAACACAACAACCTGACATTTTGATGCCGGTAGTTAAGCTTAGTTTATCATTCTGCTCGTGTAAACAATGCTGGGTACACAATCTGACACAGTTCTTTCGTTGCCACGATGCGCACGCAGCTTCTTGATGACGTATGCTGTGATTGGGTCTATACAAAGACACACCCTTTAAACTTCCATATATGGGCAGTACTCATTTACATTTACTCAAGTACATGTGAGTTCTTTTTCAGCCAAGAACAAATTATGTGAATGCCAAAAATGTTTTTAAGTCTGCCTTAAGAACAAATTTGTGCGCAAGTTTGTTTCATGAATGAGGCCCATTGAACTTAGTGACAGTTTGGTTTCATGTGGATTGGCCCAGGAATTACAGAGAAATTAGTAATAAACTAAGACTATAAATTTGCATTTTGACAGTGTTGTGGTGTCACCTGAACGCAACCTATTGTCAAAGGCCAAATTTAATAACTGTAATTGCAAGCACATGAAATAAAAATGTACGTAACATTGTGGACGCACAAATGTTAAAAACAAAACAAAACATTATAATTTGAGTAGTTTTACCTTGAGACTCATCTCCAGACCCGTCCTGTGAAATCCATGCAGCAATCTCCTCAGTAGATGATTTAGTAACAGCTACAGTCGCTTCAGTCAAAAGGCCTTCTTCTTCTGGGGCCTCTGTCAACACTGATTCATTGACTTTTTTGTCCCCCGGGTGCATTGTGGGTACTGCAGTCGCGTTGATCTCCTCCGCCGTCCTCTCTTCGATGCCATCCTCTGAGCTGTCCACTTCAGTGCCGTTGGTTTGCAGCGACTCTTCGATCTCGGCCAGATCAGTCGACTCCTCAAGGGCAACGCTTTTGTTTCTAATATCATTGAATCCGGTGGTATTTTCAAGTTGATTTTGTTCAAAGGTAGAATTAAGAGTATGCTGTGTATAATTGTGCTTTGAGTTGGTGTAATTTAGTCTGGTTTCTAAGTCTTTTTGCATTGCAGTCGCATTGTCTGTCTTGTCAATAGTTGAATTAACCATTTCTTCAACGTCAATGCTTTCGCCTTCTTCCACCATTGTGTTGTTGTCTTCCATCGACTCTTCCTCTATCTCTTCTTGGTGAATTGGCATTTCTGTTGCGACTGTAGCATTATCTAAGTCAATGACGTCTAGTTCAGATGTGGTATTATGGCTAGACTCTGTTGTGGTCGACACAACAGAGTCGGGGGTTTTCTCTGTGACCGGGGCTGAAAATAGTGAAAAGGACTCCAGGAAGCTCAACGCCTCTCTCTCCACTTGTTCGACGTGGTGCAGCCGGAGCTCTTGGTCTTTTTCTGTCAAAATAACCACACTCTCCCTGATGTCCTTGGGCTCCGGGGCTGTGTAGTGAATGGCAGACGCAGCGGGAGCAATGCCGTCACCTGCAGAGGACAAATCTGTGTTAAATTGTACAGTACATTGAAAGTCAGTCTCGACAGAGAGATGACAGAGGATTGTAAACAAATTGATACTAATTATTTTGTTCACTGCCATAAAAATGGCAGTGAGCTACTTATGCATCAAAGAAACACGTGTAACATGATGATAATTTAACTGACTGTAGTTTCCACTTCATACTTTGCTATTCACCTAAATGCTTTGGGGATTTTTTTCAGACCAAAAAAATGCATCTAAAATTTGGCTCATCAAGCATATAGAAATGTTGAAAGTCTCTGGCGAGCTACTTAGAAAGGGCTGGCGAGCTATCAGTAGGTCCTGAGCTAATGGTTAGAGATCCCTGTCCTACATCAAGTTGTTAACACGCAGGAAGTGATCATTTAGCGGCAACTCGCTGACCACCGTGTAACCTTTACAAAATAGGATTATTCAAACTTAACTAAACTAAATGGAATTTAATAGAGACAGGAAGTACTGGAGCTAACAACTTCAGGTCAGCGGAAGTAGCGTAGCCACATCGTGCAACGAGGCAATTGTCTTTGAACCTTGCATTTGTTTGCTGACCCCTTGTGGTAGGACATGGTATCTTTGTTGGCCCTACTACATTTTAACCTATTATTAGTGCTTTGCCAACTGATCAGTAACTATACTAATCCAGCCTCCAGAGCTACGTTGCTTCCAGACAGATTTAACAAGATGAAAGTCCCAATAGAAAAATGAACCAGAACATTTCGCGGAAAACAATCAAGTAACAATAAGAACTCACCTCTGAAGCAATAAACGTCGTGCAGGCTTGTTGGCTTGGGGAACCCGGTTTGGTTGCTGAAGCGGTAGACAGTTTTGACCCCAGCCTGTGAGCCTCCACAGCGCTCCCTGGGTGTGATGATGGGGTATCGCACACTGCCGTCAGACAGCCACCCGGGACTGCAGTGGTCCAGCCCCTCGCTCCAGGCCAAATAAAGCTGCGCGGTGGAGGCCAGCACTGCCCCGGACGAACCGCAATACGACTGCGCCTGTGGGAAGGACAACTGCTGCGGCACGGGCTCAACGGACACCTCACCTACAAGAACATTATATAATCAGTTGGAGTGTTCAGAACGGAGCGAAGGTGATTCTGGGAATGCTTGTTTTTACCGTTCATTTGATCGATATAGCAGTAAACGTCATATAAGTTATTTGGATCCATTGTGCCGTAGTTTCTGACCCCCGGCTGTCCATCCATATCTCCATAGCAACCTTCACGGGGCACTTGAATAGGGTATCTGGAAAATGGTCCCACAAATATGAAGAATAAATGCTTAAATGTAAAATATTGAAAATCAAATTAAACTTTCAAAGAAATTTTAATTATATTTCTCTCAACTCCCCCAAAAAACAATTTGAAATGACTACCGGTATATTTAAATGAAGAAACTATGTTATTTGTCCCCAATGGGACATAAGGCCCAATGGCCCCACAGTCAGCCTGGAGCCTGCATGAACTAGGTCTGCCTGGATCTACTGTGAAGCTGCCTATTAGACATCAAGCTAATCCTGCTCGTCCCCAGTTGGACGTAAGGCCCAATGGCCTTATGGTCAGCCTAGAGCCTGCATGAAGGGGCCCTAGGTCTACTTTGGGGCTGCATGTTACGCTTCAAGTTATTCCTGTTTGTGTGTGTGTGGGTGAGTCGAGGGGTTGGGTGCGTGAAGGGGTATGTCTCTTTGTTTATACGGGTGAATATTCATGGGGCCAGGGGGATGAATGGGGGAAGGGGATTAGTTCTAAGTCCTAAGGCACTTTGTGTTACATTCTTGTATGAAAGGCACTTTATAACCAAATATTGATTGATTGATTGATTGATTGATTGATTGATTGATTGATTGATTGATTGATTGATTGATTGATTGATTGATTGATTGATTGATCTAAAAGAAATGCATTTTTAGAAAAGTACAAAGTTTAAAGGTAGGTAACATTAAGGACACTTAATAATGTTACTACAAAGTTAAGCATAGTTGCCTTGTCATGTTATTTATCTGGCAATTTAAAGTAAGGAGCTACAGGTATTTAGGCTGATGGACAATTAGCAGTGGTTGAGCTTAACCCCTTAAACCCCAGCGTGCCAAATTTGGGTCCAGTAGGGTATAAGAGGTTAAAGCTGTTTTGGTTGACAGTCCATTCAGTTGCAAATGAATCAAAGTGGACACTTCTAACAAAAGTAAGCACCATCTCGAAGGCCAAATTAACCTCATAAACCCTATAGGACCCAAATTGGGCACTAAAATCTCTCTCCTTCCCCTTTCTCTGTCTCTTTCCTTCCTCTCTCTCTCTTTCCCCTCTCTCTCTTCTTCCTCTCACCCTCTTTCCTTCTTCTCGATCTCTCCTTCCCCTCTCTCTGTCTCTTTTCTTCCCCAGGACCCAAATTTGGCCTGTTGGGGTTTAAGAGGTTAAGAACCAAAACAAAAAATGTATGTGTGTGTAACTAATAAATAAATATTACAGTTGTTCTCCGTAATCAAAATTGGATTTGTTTACTTCCTACCTGGGGAACCAAATAGGACAAGCGTTTTTGGACTAGATATAATGTGTGATGTGAACAGCAGAGGTCCAATATACCTGACAGACTGATCAGAGAGCCAGCCTGCGTCACACTGCTCATATCCATTATAATAAGCTGCAATGAGCTGGTCGGGAGTGGCCATTTCTGCCCCGATCGCCTCACACGCCTTTTGGGCCTGAGGGAACGAAAACGCATAACGGCCCAGAGCATCTCTGTAGTGGAACACGACACCTGAGGAAAGACAAGTCACTACAAGTTCATACTGTATTTTGGCATATTCTCTCTATAACCTCACCTGACTTCTGGTTTGTTGTGATTTGCAGGCTATTTTTGTAAAGATGTTAGTACATTTAAGGTTGACTTTTGTTGACATTTGTTTCTTTTTGAGGGTGGAACCTGTTGATGGGTTTTACTTTGTCTCTCTTGACTGATACTTTGTTGCCAGAGGTGTTGAGGCTGCTTTTCTTCTCTATCACTGCACTTGCTGAGGTTTTAGATTGCACGTTACAAGATGCTTTACTTTTTCAAATAATGGATAAGAAGACTTTGGAGATCACAGGGAGGTGGAAAATTGACTTTTAAGCAGTTTTGTAAATATGTGAATTGTCTGCGCACTAGTGAGGTCAGTCAGTTTGCTCTCTTAACATATACACTTTCACCTGGAAACAAATATGACCTAATCTTATAATAAGGAGTGTAATTATTTTGCCTGGTCTTACCATACCCACGCACTCATTTCGTAGAGAGGGTCTGGATCTTCACAATTGAGCTCCGTTTTCAGGTGGGAGGGGTCAACTCCTTTTAAAGTTTGAAATGATTGGATCTGATTTTATCGTTAGCGTTTGGTCGTGACGTATGATGTCACCTACAACACCCGCCTCAACCCTGAGATCAGACCCAGACGTGTAGGGAAATGATAATAATAGTTTACGGATGGCTAAGGCCAGGCTAATTATTGCACTGATTCAACATTTCTCCAAAGAACCATATGGGAAATTGGAACTTCAATGACCATTTTCTCAAAATGCATTTTTCTCTGATTCTTCTCCACTTTAACTTTCTTAAATCTTGTACTGAATGATTGTTCAGAGTGATTTTTCAACATTTAATTCCTATCCTGATTAATATAGTTTTGAACCCCAGAAAACAAGGCTTTTTTTTTTTTTTTACAGATGTATTCACTAATAACTACTTCATTCAAAAACTAAAAAAGATATAACTAATAACACAAAACTAAAAACAAAACAAAAAACATACATTTAAACCTAGCTCTTT
>OMNZ01124318.1:65913-77753 GCA_900303255.1 Lesueurigobius sanzi
GTTAGGCGCTATCATGTCATGGGTCTTAAGGTTAGGTTTAGGGCTAAGATCTGGGGTTAAGGTCAGGATTAGGCTTGGGGTCGGGACTGGAAGTTTGATGTCAGACCGCAAAGAAGCACAAGAAACAGCGGCCGTGTCCAGAGCCGCCACTGAGCACACGGGGGAATAGTGGCACTTCCACAAGTCTGGAAGGTCCGATGTTCCCCAAACCCGAGCTGTGGAGACAAGTCCTGACTGTCCTGCTGTTCCCCCATCCTTAGAAACAGGGGAACAGCGGGCCCGGGGAACATCGTTACGTGCCCTCGGTATCGGAAGCAGAAAAGCTGGATCTCTACTTAAATAAGATACATTTACTTGTCCACTTAAAATAGAAAAAGCAATCTTAGATGGGCCAATATCTAATTTTCTTATCAGAAACAGCTTTTTCCCAGCTAAAACAATGATATGATCAAAATAACTGATTTGAACAGTTTGAAAAGGCTCGCAACCCACTTCTGGGCCCCGACCCACCAGTTGAGAGCTTCTGGTATAGACTGACCACAGCTGGATTCAAACCGCTGCACGCTTGGATCTACCCACTAAGCCACTGTCCCACCATTTCGAGTCAAGGAAACTGGGTCATTTGTCCAACATTAATCTTGGACTGAAACTATTAAAACTCGCCCCTTTTTGTTACTTGTTTTGGTTTTTTTGCAATGATTTCCCTGGTAACTCTTGTTCACTAAGGCCTTGACTACCGCATCACTCATCTCTCTTGTTAGCAACAAATAAGCACCAAAATTTGAGCCCCCTTCATTGAGCCGGGACAACTCCTGATATTGTGTCCGCGTTGTGTATAATAAACGCCTGGACACCGCTCCGTGGCTTGCGTCGAATGGGGGCTTTTGACGGCTGAATGAGCGCTGTGTGTCCATTGGCAGCTGGGCCATCTCTATTAGTATTCTCCCCAAGAAAACAGCAGCGGCGGCCCGAGTATACAGCTGCACTCTCCGGCTTTCCCTCCAAACCCACGGCTGCACAAAAGGGTTCGAGGCAAAATTAAAGGACAAGCCACTGGCACACTCGCAACGCCGCTCCTCTGTTGGCTTTCCGTCATGCTTTTCAATGATAGGAAAGGAAGTTTTACTTTTGGTGCTGCTGGCCTCGCATGAAAAGAGCAGGAACTGATCTTAAATATATGAGTGTGTGTTTGTGCCGTGATTGACTAAGATGGAAAGAATGTTGGTTTGTCATTATGTACCTGGTTATTTGTTTCCCCCTTTAGACATTAAGGGTTTTGGAAATTGGTTGTTTCGTTTTATGGACAGATGGCTGTCTACAAGACTGGGGCACCTTTGTAGTCAAGTTTTATTATTTTGTTTGAATCGTTCATTTGAATTCATCATTGGGTCAAGGGCAAATAAATTCATTATATTTTTGTACTGTTTAAGGTACACTCTTTTGTTACTGGAATTTGACCTCTGTACTTAACCCATAAATCAATGTTGCTGGGGCTGGGTCATCTGTTACGGCTGTAGGTGTATTGTGCATGTTTTGGATTGATACCCACCCAGACAAATAGTTAGGAATAAAACCCAAGACTTTCTGGTTGCCTTCATGTATTAGAATTCTGTATTTCAGTTGGAGCAGGTGCCAATACAACTCTACAGGAGAGAACCAGTTTTTGAAAGAAATTTCCAATAAGAAAATTGACAAATGTTATACTTGATCATTATTTGGTAGTGATTGGATTCACAAATCTTCCATATTATTGTTATGGCTGAAAGTCCTTTCTACTGGCAGAGACTTTGTTTTTGCTTTATGTGAATTGGCCCAGGAATTATAGAGAAATTTAACCTTGCGCTGCAAGATGAATTGTCGTGAGATCTGAATTTTCAGTCTCACAACAAATTTATCTTGAAAGGCGGCAGCTGATAGGTGCGTCTCGTCACAACCAGAGGTTCTACCAATGACATGCTGCTGTGTAGCTTGGGGCGGGATGTAGGTATGACGACAGTCAGCCCCGACAAAAACAAACATGCTACCTCGGAGGACTTCGTAGATGCCGCAATTGACTCTATGTTAACTGAAATACCGACCATTTCTCGTTTGAAAAAAGAGCAAGGGGAAGCGCCTTGTGCGTTTGTAGATGGAAACAATGTTTGTGCTTTCCCTTCCGACTAGATTTCCTGCTGCGGGTGATGCTGTATGTCACATGACTTGCTGCTCTGATTGGCTGAAACCGCATTTAGGAAGGCATGTACTAACTGGGGCCCAATCAGCTGAAAGTATTGTACTGATTGTCCCTCTTTGACAGTTTGCACGGGAGGCTTTCCAGATTGATAACGTGTAGAACTCAATTTAGAGCTACAAATATCAATCTGGCTTCTGCAGGTTAAGAGAAATTAGGAATAAACTAAGACTAGAAATCTGTATTTTGATAGTTACCATAGTTACTGCCATAGAATTTTTAGCTGCCTTCCACATCAATTTTAAACTATAGGCTCTCTAGAGTGTTGTGATGTCACGTGAACGCAACCTACTGCTGTGAGGAGAGAATGCTAACCATTTTCTTCTATTATTGTCATTTTCTCGTACACAGATACACCTTTCTGTATTTATTTTAAAAACTTGGCTCAGCCTTTTTACTGGGCATGTCCTGAAAGTGCTAAGGGTGCAGTATCCACTGCAGAACAAAGCCTCCGTCTCACAAACACCAGAGTAAGCAAAAGGGGGCAGCTTCAATACTCATTAATGGAAATAAGTATGTTATGTATTATAGTACTATCTGCTTTCCTTGGATGCTTTTTTTTTCTGTTTCTGGCGTCTCTTCAGTAAATCACCCTCCCCCCAGAAAACAATTTGCATATTTATCTTCATCAGATGCCCTTCATGTCCTGATGCTGCTTATAGGACAAACAGCACAACACTTTGAGGGAGTGTTGAAAAGAGGACGGCTAAATACTAACATTATACAGACTGCTCTTGTGGGTGGCCTTTGGAGTGGTCTATAGGGGTCACTTGAGGTCAACCCCGCGTTCGCTCAGTTGGCAGAAACACTACAGTAGGTTTCAGCGCAAAATGCCGACGCGCCACTTTGTCCAGTGCAAGGCAAGCTCAGGAGAAGTGACGCTAATGAGCCCATGATGAAGTACATGGAAGAGCAGCCACATGCTTAGTGCCAGAGACCGATTTTGCTCTGTGTAAATCCACTACGGAGTTTGTGTTTTCTGCCATTCCTCTGCCGTTTGTTGAAAATCACGTTTGTGCATAATTTTGACAGAGCAATTACTTTTCTATTTGCTTTATATACAAATAGCACATTGGAAAGTGTGTTGTTAAGGCACAGGTGAATAGCAGGAAAAGTAAAATTAAGTGAAATTTTGCATCTTACTGACATAAATATGACAAATATAACAAAATTGCCTATATTTTCAGTGACGAAATTGAAATAATGGATGAAGCCAGATTGAAATTTGTGGTTTATTTTGTTGACATTTAAGTTACAAAGAATTGTCCAGAGGGGATTTTGGATACTTGGTTAGTTTGTGAATGAACTACCGTATTTTCCGGACTATGAGTCACACTTTTTTTCCTCATAGTTTGGCTATTCAGCGACTTATACTCAGGTGCGACTTATATATTAATTAATATATTATGTTTACATACCAGACACCTTTTCAGTTCGCTGTTTATGCTTTGTGTAGCTGAATAACCATCAATGTGTTACGTTAGCACACCGTACACCTATTCAGCCTGTTCTTCTCTAGTCTATTGTTATTATTATAACTTGCCTTTCAAGATGAAATGTCTGTTATTGGTCTTGGATTTAGTCAAATAAATTTCCTCCAAAAAAAAAGGGCCTTATAGTGCGACTTATATATGTTTTTTTCTTCTTCATTATGCTTGACTTACTAAAGTTACTTTTAAAGTTAGTTTTACCATGTTTTTGGGTTCAGAACTCAATAAATCAGGCTTTATTGAAAAATCCTTCTGATCAAACCTTCAAAATATTGTTTTGAGGTTTGGAGTCTGTAGGAGCTAATAAAGTGGAGATGTTGTCCCCACAATGTGAGAAAAATACATTTTGTGAAAATGGTCATTGAAATTACAATTTCCCATATAATTCTACTCCTAATTGTCACGATTAGGTCATTTATTTGTTTCACAGGTGAAAATATATATGTAAAGAGAGCAAACGGGTCCCAAACCTGAAAGTTTGTCCTGCATTGTCTCCCCTTAAGCATTATGTATTGGTATCGGCTCAAGTAGGAGACATCTTTGGGTATTTTATTGAGCAATAAAATATTAAAATATTAGCAAAAATAGTCTAGATATTGCTACAAGATTAGTTTTAAGTTCTGCATCATAGGAAAACATAAAACAACTCCATCTTCTCTCGTTGCTAACTTCTGTCCTTCTCATTTCAAAGACATGCAGCTGGTTTGGTTAAGCCACAAACCAGACGCTCTGCCACACACCGTCCATCGGAAAGACATCAGACTGTGGGCAACGTGTCATGGCTAAACTGCATTTTTTAGGTGTTTGGTAAGAAGCAGTCATACAGACAAGGCGTATGGTAGTCCATCATGGTTAAATTTTAGACCAGAGTTTCTCAAACTGTGGTGCAGTACCACCAAGTATTGGTTTTGAGACTATTGTATTGAAGTTTTTATACAGTATCAGGTTGGTCCTGGTTTAGAATTTCGTCTAGGGCTGTCACTAACGATTATTTAGGTAATCGATTAATCGGCCAATTATTCTTACGATTAATCGATTAATCGGTTGACGCAAAAAGGTGCATGGAAAGTGTAATTGTTAAAAGCTTTTTGCACATGTCATTCCTCATTTAAAAGCTAAGAACCTCTAAAATTCACTCTGGGATTGTAAAAGTGAGAGCGAGAGAGTCCTCTTTCTGCTCGGATTAGATTATGATCCAAGATTTGGAACAATCAGACAACAAAAATATTTGGAAAAAAAACGTCTAGAACCAATGCCTTCAGAGTCAACATAGTTTTTCCACAAAAAATACAAAATTTTGATGTAATTCTTACTCTGTCTGAGTCTGTATATCCCAGAAACGATTAATCGATTACTAACAACTATTTCAATAATCGATTAGTTGACGATTAATCGATTAGTTGTCTCAGCCCTAATTTCGTCATGCATGTTTTACGATGTTTTTTTAAATGAACTTATCTTTTGTACTTGTTAGATCTAAATAAGACCATTTACATTTTTCTTTTCTCTGTGTGGGTCTGTGTAAGTTCTCAGTCGTACAGGAGTCCACCATCATAGGCAAACATTCTTCAGTCTTCATCTGTACTCTGTAGTTGTAGTGTCCAGACAAGTAGTGTGACGTTTCGCTCTTTATGAAGAAGAGTTTTCTCTGTGTGGTTGTTTATTATGGTTATACTTCTGGTTATCTTGGTTAATGTAATGTAAGGTTAATGTTGTGGCCAAAAGTTTACATACCCTTTTAATCTTTTGGCCATTTTTCATAGAAATGAATGATAACACAAAAATCTTTTTTCCCTCATGGTTAGTGGTTGTGCGAAGTCATTCAATGTCGAAGAACTGAGTTTACTCTTTTGAAATCATAATGAAACAGAAATTACTCAAATGTCCCTGATCTAACGTTTACATGACCTTCAACAACCGCCAAGAAAACTGTTCAGGAGCAAAGAAAAACTCACTTCAGCTGAAATACAGGACTTTGACAAAATTGGACTCAATGCTCAATATGTAAACTTTTGATCAGGCACATTTGGTTAGATTCTAGTTGAAAAGCATAAAAAATAATTTCTTTTTTGTTTACAATAAACGGCTTCACACAACCACTAACCATGAGTGAAATAAAGGTTTTTGTGTTATTCATATTCTATGAACTGCATAAGTTTACATACCCTGACAGAATAACTTTTGAGCACAACCCTATCCTGTTATGTTTTGTTATTGTTCATTTAAATCAGAGGACCCACTCTGAAACGAGATGATTCTTCTCAAGGGGCTATTCCTCTTGAAAATAAATAAAGGTGAAATAATTATTTTATGGCTCTGATGGTGGAGAGACAACCTTTTACTCAGGTGTTACTTGGGCAGCGTGAAATGTTGTTTCCTTGTCATTAGCAGCGGGAGGACGCCAGAGGAAGACTGGACCTACATGGGTTAACATGCACAGCACTCACAGAGCCCAAAGTTCAGAGCCCAAACAACCTCTTCATTAGACGACGTCCAATTCAAACAACAGTGGCACTTTTTAGCATATGCGCCCTCTAGGGGTCATGAGTCAAACTACAATGCTGCTCTAATCAGCTGTTTATGACATGGCCTGTCACCGTCACCCAGGGTTAAATATACAGACAACAGAGAGTCAAGTGGACTCAAGTAAATGAAAAGAAGACTTTGGGATTGGGACAGAACTTTCGTCAAGCCCATATAATCATGGTCAAAATTAAAAAAAAAATACGCCATACTCAACCGTACCTGTCCGTTTGCTGGAGTCACGTGACGAGAAGAAACGCACAGAAACATACAGAACGATATAGTGCACGAGACAAGGCGTCATCTCCTGCAGGGGACTGGGCCATTTTTAACAATAGGGAAAAAGTTGGATAGTGTTGACGCATTTAGCCCAAACAAATAATTCTTTTGGAGTCTTTTCATGCCAAAAAGATGCTGCTGCTTTGCACGAGTTGCATGGCGTCTGTATTTTAATTTAGTCATTTGTTATTTATACCTGGATAGGCTATCCAACAAAATGAATAAAGTCAAGGGCCAAACGACGAAGTTGGCCGGTGACTTGGACAGTTCTGGCAACTACAACGAATTCCCTTAATTGACCGTTTGCATGGAGAAAAAAAAAAAAAAAAAAAATCAAAATCCTACCTGTTCTTTCGTCTCATATTTTAGTTGAGGAGACTTTTGCGCGCTTCGATAATCCCCGTGCGTCTTTTGTGCGTCGTTGCCCTCGTCTCCTGCTGCAGTGCGTCTGTGCTGTGGAGGCTGGAGAGATGCTCTGCGCAGCTATACTACTACAGCCCAGCGCACTGCTCAGCGAGGAGAGAGGGGGAGAGGGGAGGAAGGGTGAGGGGGGAGGCATGGAGAAGGGAGGGGGGGTTCAAGGTGGGGAGAGAGGGGAGAAAGGGAGAGGGGAGAGAGGGGAGACATGTAGAAGGGAGGGGGCGTTCAAGGAGGGGAGAGAGGGGAGGAAGGGAGAGGGGGGGGGGAGGGAGAGGAAAGGGGAGGGGAGGGAAGGAGGAGGGGGGAGGAAGGGAAGGAGGAGAGGGGAGGGAAGGAGGGGAGAGGGGAGGAGAGAAGGGAGGGAAGGGAGAGGGCAGCAGGGGAGGAGAGGGGAGGGGGAGAGAGGGAACGAGAGGAGAAAGAAGACGCTATAGGAGAAAATGAAACCAATTGTACAAGTCTGAAGGGACCGTTTTTTCATGCGAGAGGAGAATAATGTCATGGGGCTAAAAAGTAGGTGCGTATATAGATGACCCATTTGGACAGTTTGCAGGAAGCACAATACAGAGAGTTGAGGCAGACTGTGTTTGCAAAATGTTCATAAGTTTGGGAACATCAAAGAATGTTAGAAGGGCCTGTTATAGCGCTCACTGTGAAATAACAATCGGATGCATTTACTCCTTGGATTTTACACCTGAGCATTTTGATGTTAAGGTCCTGAAGTCCTAAGACTAATTCTCTTGCATGCAGTTAAAAACATACTGTAGGCCTATAACACACAAAGTAGGTTTATGTGGCAAATGTTAAAGAACAAATAACCTACACATCTTGAATTCATTGTTTTGTATTATAAAGATTTTTTTTTTTTCTGAACAAAAAATAAACAAAATAATCCTTCCCTCTCTTTACAAACTGAAACTAGACATACTCGATCATCCATTGTTTCTGGTTGCTTGAGTTCTTAAGAATATACTTTCTGACTGCAGTGGTTGGAAAAAAATATTTGAAGAGTTAATTTGTAAAAACAGATCAGAGCCATTATTTAGAAAATCAAAGTATGCTTGTGATATTCTCTTTGTGTAGCTGTGTTTTAATGCATCAGAAGTATTATGTCTCTTGTTATTTATCACAATTATTCAACTTTAGTTTAGAGTGCCGTGATGAATATCTAAAACAATTTGGCAAAAAATGATTCCTATTGCGGGTTCTGTGAGGAAGACTTTTTATTTCTGATCGATGCAGTCATGGCTATTGTCTGGATATTATTTAGCATATTACATCCCACAATATTATGGTGTTCTGTTGAGGGTGAATGTGCAACTTCTTTGAATACGATTGCTCTGTTGGGCATACATTTTTGTCAAATTTATGTGTCAAACATTTTAAGGATGTAGTTTCTTATAGGGCTGCACGATTTTGACAAAACAAATTGAGATTTTTCGGAATAGAAATTGCGATTCCATTTGCGGTTTTAATATTATTGTGTTCATGCAATTCAGTATTGTCTAAGCATGGGATGATATGGAAATTTTGTCTCACAATTTTTGCTATTCACAATGCTATATCTGCCGTAGTTGAACTATCTTTGTAAGTGATGGTGCCAAGTATGAAAGAAAAATGCCACAATTAACTAACAGTGCCTTCTTTTCATTGCGATTACCAATATTATTGTTCATTGTCAGCAAAATATACTTCTAAAACTGCTATTATACATTGCAGTTGTACTCATATATTGTATTTCAACTTCATGAAACGCTGGAGATGGAAGGAAGTTTATTATTTATACGCATGTTTCATGTTGCACGAGTACACCAAAGAAAGGTCCTAGTCTGTGAAACCTTCATTGGCAATGGCAATAAACTCTATTCTGATTCTGATTCTGATTTAGAGCAAAAAAGATATACCAAGAAATAACAGGATATCTGAGCATAATAAGAAATAGAATGTTTCCTGGCAATCTATAATCTTTAATCTTTAATTCAGACTCAAAGAGTGACAAGACAGAAGGAATAGAGAAATAGTTTATGAGTATACATATTCAAATCTTTTATTTTTCATTTCTCTTTCGCAGTACATTCTCTTCCCCATTACAAAATGTGAGTGTCCGGATGATTGTGGCTGTGGACGTGTAAATAAATAAGTAAATTCCATCTCTGCAGTTTTTCCAAAAGGCAAATGTTTGAGAACAAACCCCAGCTTCCTCTCCGTGTGGTGCCTTTTGGTGGATGTCAGTCAGAGCTGAGGAATGTGCCGTCCTCATCACGACAGGACTCAGGTGTGACACACAAATGTAGAAACTACTGCACCTGACACCACGGACACACATTTAGACTTTTACAGCAAAATACTTCAGGATTTAACACATTGTATCAACATTTGACTGGGCAATATCGAACACTCATGTGTCAAGTGCACAGAACAAATTAAAACCTGGTTTTACAAAAACAAAAATATAAAAAGATGTTACTGATCTTTGACATGTCCAAGAGTGTAATAAAAGGTCCACACTCTTTGTGTGCAATCAATCAATCCATCAGTTTTTGTAACGCCCAGTATCACAACAGGAGTCATCTCAGAGGTCGGTACAAACACAAAACAAGTCAATATCAAACATCAAACAATGAAATGTCAATGAGCCATCAGCCTGGGGTTTCCCACATCCTTAGCCCCTCCCCCACGGCAAGGAAAAACTCAAGAAAACCACGTGGGACAAAACGGAGAAACCTTGAGGAGAACCACATTGGGGAAGGGATCCACTCCTATGGATGGATGGACCAGATGGTTCCCAGGCCGATGAGTTTTTACATCATCTGTGACTTTGTTTTTTGAATTGGCTATCAATTGGTTAAAATCTAGTTTTGAGCCGAACTGAAGTGGATCGGGAGATTTATGCGTAAAAAAAAGTTTGAAGAAAATCAACTTTACTATTTTTACAACAATTGAAAAGTGATGCGTACGGCCACTTAACAATACACAGGGCCAGTCAATTTGCTAATCCTGTATTAATGACCTTTAGTTTTAAAAAGGTGCATTATGTAACTTTTTATGCGAAGAAATCCTTTACATTTTTGCGTATTTGACCTTTTAGTGACCCAGTGGCTGCATGGGTGCAGCGTGGCACTTTTGTTTTCCATCACAGTACCGGAAACTTACCAGAAACCCTAAAAACAATTGATCCTGGAGCAGGGCCGGCCCAGCCAAATGTGCAGGCTATGCAGCTGCTTAGAGCCCCGAGACCACTAGGGGGCCCCTAATAGTGCATACTACTACTACAAGTTGTACTACAGGTGTTGTGTGCCTCATGAATTCCCCTCAAATGTTGAATGTCTTCTCAAAATAACTAGTCGTCTACTTTCTTTTACAAACATGGTCAGGATAAAGGCTGGGAAATGGACTCATTTATTGGAATATATCTACCCGAAATGAAACTGATGTTGTGAGGGCCCCATGACATAATTCTGCTTCGGGCCCCATGAATGCTTGGAGAAGTGTCATAGAGGCAGCTGTGATGTAAATAAAGGTGCCATGCTGTACTCATACAGCCACTAAACGTTAAAATACATCATTGGATTTTCTCAAATACGGAAAAGCTTTGACCAAATTAACAGTTAAAAAGTGATACATACGGCCTTTATACACATGGGGTGACATTACTATTATTTGAGTAAATACTTTGGTTACTATACCTACCTCTGAATACTACTGTGATTATATCAATGTGTACTTGAGTAGAATATGGAAAGTACCGTCCACTAACTGGCGCAAATGTTCTGCAGCAGACTGAACTTGTGGAGTGAGACAGAGAGATTAAAATGAGTGGTCAGCTTGTAATTTCTGCTTTGCGGTAGGTTAAGAGCAGTTCTGGTAAAAACACAGCACATTTCAAACCACACAGTGACTCAGGCAGAATTAGGGCTCGCTTTTGCTGATTCACAAGCGATTTAGAAGCTGCTAATCAGTCCCACCTGGATCTCCACGTGTCAACAAATAAAGTCGTCCTGCTTTCTCTGTCGCGCTTGCCAAAATCTATAATAAAAATAGCTACGTGTCTTAAAAAGGAAAAAGATTTGTCGGACATCTGAAGGGCTTTTCAGGCTATATTGGAATACTGTGATGTCGTTGATCTGAGCGCGGCTGCAATGTAATGACAGGATCTAATTATAGGCCGCTTGTTTGAAGTCAAAAGGAAAAATTTTAACATCGCTACTGTGCATGTTCCAGACACACTCTTCATCCATGTTTGACTGTGATGGGTCTAATTTAGTCCTTCCTCTGTGGAGCTTTGACTTGTTTGGCCTCAATGCGTTAGAATTAAAACTCAGCAATGTAGGTAGGACACTGCAGAAGGATATTTCAGTCAGTGGTTCGCGGGCGCCTGTAGGTGCAACTTCAGCTCTTCTTGTATTGTTTAAACTTTAGAGGCAGTCTTATTCATTTGTTTGTTCTTGTGTATAACACATTTAGTCATGGTTTAGTCCTGTTTAAGACCTACAGTAAGTATAGTCCTGTGATAGACCTGGTTTACATCTTGGTGCTCAGAAAGTCAAACATTTCCTTAGGTGGTACAGGTGCAAACAGTTTGAGTAAATAGCCTATAGATATAAATAATGAAATATAAATGGATGTCCATAAAGTCTGTTTACAATTTAAAAAAATGTATTACAAAGGCAGTTCAGAAGATGTGTTTTATTGTAATCAATGGATGGCATTCAATACACCTCTATACGGGCACCATTAGTTTAACACACCTCTATATGGGCACCATTAGGAAGGTCTAAGGATGTGGGATACTCTAAGCTTGTTATATCCAATTTACTTATTTACGGGACATTACATCTGGTTGAGACATTCATTTGTGTGTGACTTATTTTGATCATTCTTGATGTCCGATATTGATT
>OMNZ01124391.1:0-13654 GCA_900303255.1 Lesueurigobius sanzi
ACTAGGGGGCGGCAAAGTTGCACATATCACGTTCATAATTCAATGGGCTACACCCTGGCATTTTATTGCACACTTCCCCCTGGCCTTTTAACGCACCACACTTACACTTAGTTAGGGGAGCTGGTCTTCCCTGGTTTTTTAACGCACCACACTTACACTTAGTCAGGGTGGCTGGTCTTCCCTGGCTTTTTAACAGTATGGTTTGCACATCATGCTGGAGATGGTGGTGCTAACAAGGAGGTGGCAACTGGAACACAGTGGGTCCTTCTACAGAGTTACTAGTTTATAATTTAATTTAATGGATGTGTGACTGATAGTCATTGGCATCATCTGTACTTGCAGTCGTCATCTGGTTTGAGATTGATTTGTTTGATTGACATTTTGTATTTTTATTGTTTTGTTTTTATTACCCATTTAAGTTTGTATTTAAATGTGTTTGTGATGTGCTTTTTGTTCATCATGTTCAGCGCTTTGAGACTCACTGTGTGTGTGTAAAAGGCGCTCTACAAATAAATGATTGATTGATTGATTGATTGATTCCACACAGACTGATATATTTCAAGTGTTTGAATTTTTTTTTATTTTGATGTTTATAACTGAAAACCCCAAATCAGTATCTCAGAAAATTTGAATATTGTGAAAGGGTTCAATATTGAAGACGCCTGGTTCCACACTCTAATCAGACAATTGACTCAAAACACCTCAAAGGCCTATAAATGGTCTCTCAGTCTAGTTCTGTAGCTACACAATCGTGGGGAAGACTGCTTTCAAATTTTTTGGCGAGCACCTAAATAACTGTATTTTCTGGACTATAAGTCACACTTTTTCTCATAGTTTGGCTGGTCCTGCGACTTATACTCAGGTATGACCTATATATTAAAATATATCTTTTTTTTGTTTGTTATTTTCACACTGATTCTGTTCTTTATGCTGTAGTTATCTAAATAACTGTTAATATGTTACGTGAACACACCAGACACATATTCAGTTTGTTGTTTATGCTTCATGTAGCTAAATAACCATCAATGTGTTACGTTAGCATACCATACACCTATTCAGCATGTTGTTCTCTATTCTATTGTTTTTATTATAACTTGTCTTTCAAGATGAAATGTCTGTTGTTGGCAGGGGCGTGCTGGGACATTATTTCGGCCCGGGAATTTTATCACTTTGACTGGCCCATTTACCATCAGAGCTTTGGTGAAATGGTTAGGGCGCTTACCTTATAAGTCAGAGGTAGTGGGATCGATTCTCTGCTATGTCTTTCTTTTTTTTAACATGGCCCACACACATGATCTGGGCCTGATGCATCTCCACAGCAGAGCCAGGAATATACTAATTAAATGTAGCCTCTTATTTATACACTTTTGTTTTACACATCGCTCATGTTTTTTCAGCACCTCCTGCTCGCCCGCTGCTCACTCTCACTGACACGCTGCATGTCTCCTGTGTGTGCCCCGCACCTCTTATTTATACATGATAGTGACGTTATTCATGTCTGAAACAGCCCCAGGTTCCTACTGCAGCCCAGTTACAGCCTATAGGCCTCTGATAGCACAACTGAGAGAGTGCAATATCAAATCAAATTTTCTCTGGCGGCCCAAAAGTGAGGCGGCCCACCGGGAAACGTCCCGACTCTCCCGATTACCCAGCACGCCACTGGTTCTTGGTCTCGGATTTTGGAAAATTAATTTCTCTAAAAAAAATGCGACTTATAGTCCAGTGCGAAAATTAAAACTAACAATCATTGCGAGTTGGATTAAGCCTTAGGATCTGGCAACCAAAAGTGCTTTCTGATTGGATAATTGTCTCAGGAACCAAAACAAAAAGTAAACATCATTATTGATGCTAAATGTTTGTGAATAACTGAATAAATCAACATCGCATCATCAGAGAAATTAACACCTCATTTGAACATGTTCACATCTTATCTGGACACAATATTTATGATATATTCACACAAAACTCCTACATACCCAGGCTTTAACTATCTAACTATCACAGAGTACTTTCATGAGAACCTCTAAATCCACACTTTGAGTAGTTGAATGAGCAAACTCTCGAGTCCACACACCACCTCTCTCTCATGAGCACATTCCATTATCTCAGCACGGTCCCCAAAAACCATCAGTAGCCTTCATTCATCTCCATAACCAGCCAGGTAATAGCATTCACAGCGGGTTTCATAACGGAGCGCCTGACCGGTGACTGATTGGAGATTACCTGTTCACACTCGTGCGCCTCCACCATTTTCCCGTCGCCGCGGAGACAGTCGACTCGCCGCACCTTCGAACCCCGGCCACAGACGGCACTTTCGCTCAGCTGGCAAGTGCTCCATTCTGCAATTATCCAACAACACAAACAGGATGAACAGCACACACAAGGCTAGCTATTGACAGTGACCTCGAGCACTGCGTCAGTCAGCCTTGTGCAGCGCACGCTGGCTTCTAGCAAAACTTACACACAATAAGTACAGAGGCGGGTTTTACACTGCACTCATTGCTCTCAGAATTTGTATCTAATTCTGAATGCTATGAGATCCTTTTTCTTAATTTAAGTATGAAAAACTTATTTTTGTGATTCAAAGCAAGGACAAATTTACCTGTTTGAAGAAACAGTACATTTACTCAAGTAGCTTGTTTAAGTATGGGTAGTTCCCTGAGAAGGTTTTACTTCAATTTGGATAATATTTAACATGTTGTAGGTTAAATTATAGGTTTTTGATTCAGTTTAAATCAAATTTGAATTGGGTATTGCGTTTTGAAAGGACTTTTGGTTAAGGGCGAACTTTAAGTTAAGGAAACAGGTGTCAACCATTATTGATAAATTATTATTAATAACGATTATTATTAGGAGGGACTTAGAGGTTAACTCCTCCTTCTGGTTTACACTTAAGAGACCCACAAACGTGTTCAAGTCTTTATTAAGCTGATGACGATCTTTGGACAAAGATCGAAACATCCTACCCTTCAACTACAGATGAAGACTAAAGAACAGCTCTTAAGATAGGATCACACAGGGGGGTGCAAAAAGTCAGGAAAAACATGCCACCAAGAACAAAGTAAGTTTGCAAAAACAGGTAATAATAGAACTAAGTTAAAAAATAAAATGAAAATAAATCTCCCTTACCATCTACCAATAACAAAAACTATATAGACATCTCTTATGTACACTGCATAAAAAATAAGATAAAACTCTAGGAGTTATCTCCTAGACAAAACTTAGGAGATACATTGGTTAACTTTTAAAGCAATCTTTTAATCCTCAAATAGGCTAACTAATAATCATTATTAATAATAATGTATCAGTAATGGTTGCAGTTTATCTGCTGGTGCCCTGTAAAATCAAATTGACGCCCGTTTCCTTAACTTAAAGCTCGCTCTAAACCAAAAGTCCTTTCAAAACAGAATACCCAAGTCAAATCTGATTCAAACTGAATCTAAAACCTTTAATTAACCTACAATATCACACCTGTTTCTTTGGTGTCATTTCCTAGAAGTCCTTTGGTACTTTGTTAAAGCGAACCCCGACTGACATGGCATGTTTGACTCATATTATTCATCTTGCTGACACCAACATTATCTATAAGAGAAGAATTCCCAAAATCTGTACATTTTTCTAACCACCAGGTGCCACTGTTTAGTTGGCTGTAAATCATGATGTATTTTCTAAATTGTGTGTATTTCCGTCTGGTTTTGATCACAGAGTTTATTACCACAGCGTGGTGTATGTCCTAGAGTCATACACCACACTGTGGTTGGAGCTGAAAAAGCCCTACAGAAGAGCTAATCCTTGCTAGCAGTGGCTGCTATGGCTCACAACATGGATGTGCAGAGATGAGGAACCATATGACGTCAGGACCCAGAATGCATTGCGACATTTACAACAATGGCGACCTACGCATAAAAATTGTTTCTGAAAATATATAAAACTAGGAAAGATTTTGGGAATGATATGTTGGTGACAGCAAGATGAATAATATGAGTCAAACATGCCATGTCAGTCGGGGTTCGCTTTAATGAAAAACGACTTGACTAAAAATTATGTTCTGAAATAACTAATAAACTCATCCCTGTGGGTTAAGAATGAGTTTGTATATAAAACAAATACATAATAGATAATCAGGTAGTGCATACAGGGCCTTTAATAGAAGCCTGGTGTAACTCTTTCCACAGTTAAAAATGATGTTAGTGACAAACGCTTAATCACTGGAAATATCAGAAATTTCAAAAATCTCATAAATCTGACTTTTACAAAGAATTACTCAGTACTCAAGTAGTATTCAGTCCTGTGAGTAGTATTATCACCAAATATTTTTGTTGTTGTTGTCACTTTTACTTGAGTAATTACTTGGATGGTGGCTTATTACTTCTACAAATTATTTTAATACATTACTCCATCTATACTCTTACTGAGTATTGTGGATACTCCACTCAACCTCCGGCTGAAAATAAAGCTTGTACCTGATAGTCTGTGCTCATATGTGAAGCATGTGGAGTTACGAATGCAGGCCTCTGATTGGATAAGATCAGGACACGCTGTCTTCTCATTGGCCGAGAGCCGGAGGATGTGCCTGTTCCTTGTCCTTGTGTTGTTTTGATCACACTGTAGAGAGAGAAGCAAAGAGAAACATTTCTGTGGATTTTAGACTTTACTGAGATGAGCGATTCTCGAACAGTGGGGCAGGAAATGATGATAGCGCAAAGGCTCTTTCTCATGGTACAGAGGGGAGCAACGAAAAGGTTAACGCCCCCTTTTGAGGTAAACCAGTGGCTGCGTGGCTCCATTGAGATGAATGGGGAAACATCTATGTGTGAAAAATAACATTTGATGCATTTCATATATTTGTCTAATATAAAAGAATAGCAAATGAAGATATTTTTTGCCGTAGAAGATTCACAGAGAGGACAGTTGATGTTTTAAAGTGGCTAAAGTTAGCATGTACTGACTGCAATATAAAGGAATATTGGAAATATAAGAAGCTGCACAATTACTCCCAGTTATATGGGCATTTGAATTTGAGCTTGGATTTGCTCAAATTTGCAAAGTAAGCAATATAAGCTTTTAACTAGCAGAATACTGTCAGAAATTATCAGTGTACAGTATGGAACTGGTCACATTTTAGACAGATCCGCCCTCGCTCCCCATCGGCAAGTTTAATTTTGTAGAGTTTTATTAAACAACAGTTACCAGGTTTATTATGATAAATCCATGGATACTTATATCCATATCTATATAGTAGTACATTGTATTTTTAAAACTTAACTTTTGTACCACCATGAGCCACAGTATTTTGGTGAACTTAAGGCAAGGCAAGGCAAGGCAAATTTATTTGTAGAGCACAATTCATACACAAGGCAATTCAAAGTGCTTCACAATTTCATAAAATTACAAGAAAGCACTTAAAGAAATCTTTAAAAAATAAAGCAGTTTCTGTTTTTGATATACTTTAGGACAAGGTAAGACGGCGGGACGCTTAAATAGGGCCAGAAGGGGCGAGTGTGAGGTGTGGTCCTGCTCCCGAACTTAAGATAACTTCCTTATAAGTGAGGAGAAGCCTTTCAATTCAACAACAGATGGACACGGCACCCATACCTCGAAATGCAACACAATCAAAACGAACAATCATAAGACATGAGGAAAACAAATTAAAAACAAACTGCTTCAGGTAAAATATCTTAATTACAGAAACAAAGCAATCCCTAATGGTTTCAATTGAATGAAGATAAATTTGATCTGATGTGTTGCACTTTTCTCTGCCCTTGTTTCAACAAAAAGTCTCATCTAATTTAGAAGTTACTTTTTAAGGGAGTCTCGGCCCATTAGGCGCCTAATGATTTTGGATGGTAAGTGAAAACAAGGGAAACCTAAATAGACATCTGGGAAATAGAAAAAAAAACTCCACACGAATAAAGGGCCTGGCGAAACTACTGAAGAATAACCTTTGATACAACCATTCTATCCTCAAATGACATTGCTTAATACACCAACTGTTCTTTCATTATTACAAGTTCATTTCAAAGCTGGAGTAATATAATTGTTCTCAGATCATCATTTTGAACCATCTGCTAATTTGCCAAAGTGGTTTCATCTATGACTCGGCCTAATGCCCTCTGCTGCACTGTACAAGCCGTCTCCAACCTGGCACAGACAGAGGCCTCCTTTGCGTCTGAGCTGAGATTATATCAAAGCATCAAAGAGCAGCTCCCCAAATAGATGTATCTACTGTTTCTGCCAGAAGATTATCTTAGTGCGATACCAAAACGTAGATGTTGCTAAAACTAGAGAGAAAATGGCTGAACTGACTCCTGCAGACTGGGAACACGGCTCGCCCCGGTTGTGTAGAAGTGGCAAGCCTTCACGTTATATTTTTAAATGTATAATTATGTACTTAATGAAAAGGAGAGACATTTTAATTGAGTGATATCAATGTGAAACTTCTGCTGTATATTACTGACATCCATTTTCATACAAAAGTTAGGTAGGGGAGACTAGGGATGATTGCAACTCGGGGAGATTTGTAACAGCACCCCTTGGACCAATCAAAGTCCAGATAAGTGCAATATCTGTAGTCCTTTCCTCTCTGATCGTGCACAGCAGATTTCAAGCCTATAAGTTGATGCATGCAGGTTTTATCTGCAAAAAAAAATCAGATTTTGAGGCATTTTTTGGCTCCTAGTTAAATTTGTGTTTTAGGCATTTAAAGGGACTGTACCTGATTTGTCCTAGTAGTGGAATGAAATTGGTTTTGTCCGTTTTTACTTTATTGCAAACTCAGATTTCTGGAAATCTAACTATAAAGCATTTATTGTCAATTCAATAAGTTGCATGAGGCTAGTTTTCTTGCATTTCTGTGACGATGACCCTAAAAAGTGACGCCGCCAGTTGTGAAATGTGCAAATGAGAAACACGATTTTAGAAATTGGTTTGGAAAGCTAGGACTGAGTTTGGACCACAACTATCAATTTGTTTTACTCGCTTCCTCGTCCATATACTGGTCCCTCGTTTATTGCGGGGGTTACGTCCTAAAAACAACCAGCAAAAGGGGAAATCTGCGAAGTAGTCACCTTTATTTCTTACACTTATTTTAAATGTATTTCACAGTTAAGGAAGCAAAACTAATGCACACGCAACATTGGTCCCTTGAGAATCACCTGGTTCTATGTCCACTTTTCGCAGAAATGGAGTTGAGCATACCAGCACAATCTAAAATCATCTAAGTTTATGTCCCAAAGTGCTTAGCTCCATGCTAAACATCTACACACATTCACACCTAGAAACATTTAGTTCAATGTCCTGAGTGGCACTCGTTTCAAATCAGGTAGTTCTATGTCCAAGGACCCAATCAGGGGCCAGACCTGGATCATGTGACATTCGCTCAACGTGTTTTATTTTTCATTATTTATATTATTTTTGAATATTTTGCCAATATTGTCCCGGCGTCAGGTTCAAATGAGAATAAAATACATGTAATCATTGACTTAAACGTTGCAAGTTTGTTCATAACTTTTCTTTAAAACATGGACATAGGACTTCCTGATTTCGATGGTAAGTGAAACCTTTAAAACACCAGGTCCTATGTTGGACATAGAACTTGACCAGAAGCAACTTACGTTCCTCGGAATCAGAAGGTTCTATGTCCATTTTTGACTCATTATATCTCTAAGAGTATGGAGATTTAGAACACGTTAACAATTATGTTTAGGGCACCTTCCACAGTCAACAATATTCCACACAAAAGATGATTGATAACTCTCTAAATATCAGAGATCAGGTGAAATTTTCTTCTTCTCAAAATGAGGAAAGGTGGACATTGTGTCTTATATGGCCAAATTAGAGCAAGAGGGTAGAGTCCAGTTAGCGGGTGAATGAGACTGGGTAAAGAGAAGAGCCTAGAGTCAGACCCATTGGTAAATGAGAGGCGCCCTGGGACAGAGAGGCTTAGCCAGAGCTTCAACAACGCGGAGGAAAGGGAAAGTGATTCTTATTTGTATAGTGCTTTTCATATGACATAGTCACACCCAAAGTGCTTCACACATGAAAGGGAGGGGGTTCATTCACTCCAGGCTGATGGTGGTAAGCTACATTTGTATCCACAGTTTCCCCTGGGGTAGACTGACAGAAGCGAGGCTGCTCACATCTGCGCCAACGGTCCCTCCGACCACCACCAACTACTCACACATAGGAGGAGGCGCTGTAAAAAAAAAAAGCATGCAAAATTGTACTTAAAAAATCAGCGAGGCTGTGAAAGGTGAAGCGCGTTATGGCGAGGGACAACTGTATTTGTAATTTTTAAAAAATCATTGAAAAATCAGCCTTTAAATTTTCTGACAATGTCACACAATTTCCACAATATTAAAATACACTTTCTGCCCTCGTCTTTCAGGCTTCCCTACTACAATTAGCTGAACATTATAAACAGTGGCAGGGATGGTTGTAACACATGATTAAGCAGGTGTTACAACCCACCCCGCTGGTGGGGATAGTTGTTTGACTCTTTCTCATGGTGTTTGTGTCGTCATTATAGGAATATTGTGCTCATACTTACTACATACTATAGATATGGATATTCTTCCTCTAGAGTGTATCATACTTTTTAATTCAGTGTACATAAGAGATGTCTATATAGTTTTTATTTTATTGGTAGCTGCTAAGAGACATTTATTTTATTATAGTTATAGTATAATTTTCCACTTAAAAAAAAAAAAACTTATTACCT
This sequence comes from Lesueurigobius sanzi, assembly GCA_900303255.1. NCBI lineage: Eukaryota > Metazoa > Chordata > Actinopteri > Gobiiformes > Gobiidae > Lesueurigobius > Lesueurigobius sanzi. The sequence goes on from OMNZ01124391.1 coordinate 8,720, forward strand.
GTTTGCGAACTACTTTTCTACTTGACGGCATATTCTTCCTGACTTTTTGCACCCCCCCGTGTGATCCGGTCCTAAGTGAATTTCTCCATTGTAAGATCAATAAAGAACTATTTTACCTTATCTTATCTTCTGAGCTGCCATTTGTAGCCAACAAATGTAGGTATTTTGGTGTTAAAGTTTGAGAGTCACAGCTGAAACCATCAGTGAGTTACAGCCCTCAAGCAAAACATGTTACAATCATCCCCAGTCTCCCCTACTCTATTTAATACATAACAATGGTCAATATTGTCTATATTTTTGGAGACAAAATCTAAATAATGCATGGGTTTAAATGTGTGGTTTTATTTTCTTGATATACTAGTCAGACGTATTTGTTTGGAGGCCGGGGGTTTTGGATGTTAGTGAATAAATCTGTAAAAAACAAACAAAAAATCTAATTTTGCAGGATTCAAAATTCAATTAATCAGGCTGGGAATTACATATTGAAAAGTCCCTCTGAACAAACCTTCAGAATATATTTAACTCCAAGACTATGTGTTATTCATTAGTTTCCAAGTCCTGCACTGAGCTATTGAAGGAGTTAGCGCCAATCTGCACCAAACCTTCTATGAATACACTACACACACTACACACACTACACACACTACACACACTACACACACTACACACACTACACACACTACACACACTACTCACACACCACATTCATCCTTAAAAGGTGGATTAAAATGGGCTACATGTGCCTTCGTTCACCTCTGCCATGCATAAGAATACAACCATCCTTGCTGTTCAACTTTCCAACTTCTAACATCCCCACTGAGGGAAAAAGAAGTGTTCATCTTAATAAAACCCAAGTGAAGAGATATACTTTGTTATTCACTTACAAACGTGGGTATATTACTGATAAGTCTGATCCTTATTTGTAAAAAGAAATGCGAAAAAAAGCCCATCCCGTCCAAACCACTTCAACAGCATGCACCACTGCCGCTGCCAGTTTGCAATGTGGTTAAATCCCTTGTTAAAATGCAACAACACACTCCAACTGCATTCATTTGAAGGAGATGCCATTTTGGGACAACAGCCTCATCATAAAATTCCTCATTCTCATCCAAACCACTTTGTCCGCCCAATCTGTGCTGGAGGACACCGAAAAATTAAATCCCGAGTTTCAACAATGCCCATTTAAAGGAATGTACCAAATGCACAAAGCGTATTGTTCATCAAAATATGAACTCAATTTAGCCGAGGAATGTCAAGACACAGCACAGAGAAATTTAAACTTTCACAAAGGCCATCTTCTTTCTGGCTTTGGAAGAGTAAAAGAAAACATACAACAGAAATTCGATCAGAAAAAAACTTGCTTCTCTTTTCGAGCATTGCTTTGACTAACCTAAGAATGAGTGTTAGTATTGATTCTCAAGCTGAAATATTGATATAGACTAACTGATTTGCTATGTTTTGTTTCTGTGTAATATTACCATATTCTTCGGCGCATACAGATGACTTTTCCTTTCTCTTTTCTGCACACAAGCAGCACCAGCGTCTGCCCCGCCCCCTCATGTGCTCCCTCCGCCTCCACAAACAACACCAACGTGGCCACGGTCGCAGCGACAGAACGAAAGACGAGTCTCATTCGGTAGCTATTTTAGATTAACAACAACCACAGGCACGATGCGGAGTGAGCGACAAGACAGTCGAAAGTTACAAGCACATTTTAATCAGTTATGGATGAGTAGTAGCTGTTTTTTAACAGAAATTTAATAGCAGTCGGGAGCTTGCTGTAGCTGTGCATTAGGCGTCAGGCAGAATTAATAATTGAACTTCGCTGGACATACAGTATCAGTGCAACACCAACACGTGAGACTAGGCCAGTCATGTGATGAAGTTTGCTAGCAGTAGTCAACTCACAATGATGTCGTCTATGGAAATGGTTACTAATAACCTAAGAGGAGTTTTTTGTGATTGTTTTGTTGAGCTGTTGATGTGCTCGTCCCGACTCTGCAAGCGCAAAGCACTTGTGAATGTTTTTATTTAAAAAAACACTTACGTATTGGATTGATATTGAGCTTTTTGTAAGTAAGTAACATTTATTTGTGTAGCACCTTTCACAGACAAAAAAGCCCCTAAGTGCTTCACAAGCCGATATGCGGGGAAGAAACCAGCAACATGTTTTAAAAGATTTTAATATATCAGCCCAGTATAAGAAAATGTAAATAGAAAAATAACATGTGGGCGGAGTGCCTTGGTTCTTCATTTTTCAATCAATCAATCAATCAATTTATTTTTGTAACGCCCAATATCACAACAGAAGTCATCTCAAAGGTCGGTACAGACAAAAACAAATCAATATCAGACATCAATAATGATCAAAAATAATTCACACACGAATAGAAGGACCAGATGTAATGTCCCGTGAATAAGTAAATCACTTATCATTTTTCACTCATTTTTCTCTTATGCGTCACAACATAGTTTAAAATAAAAATGATGAAAAGGTTACACAATATAAAAGACCAAGACAACACAAATAAGAAGGTCTTAAGTTGGCTTTTGAAGGTGTCAACAGAGTCAATTGAACGGAGATTATTCCAAAGCCTGGGAGCAACAGCCTGGAAGGATCGGTCTCCTCTGGTCCCAGAACGAGAGCGTGGAACCATCAGCAGATTGTGATCCACAGACCTCAGAGGGGAGTAAGGCTGGATCAGATCCCTGATGTGAGAAGGAGCTTGACCATGCAAAGCTCTGAAGGTTAGATCCAGAATTTTAAATTGATCCTATGGGGTACTGGCAGCCAATGAAGTTATTTTAGAACAAGGGATAAGTGAGTCCTATTTGTACGAGTCAGAATTCTTCCTGCAGAGAATTCCTTGGTATCGGATGGAGTTCAGACTCACTGGTATCGCCCATCCCTAAGGACAGTGGTGGAAAGTAACAAAGTAAAAAGTACAAATTATAGGTACTTTTACTTTACTTAAGTACATTTTATGGTGAATACCTTTTACTTTTACATTTTAGAGCCTGTATCTGTACTTTCTCCTCCAACTCCATTTTTAAATTGGTTTAAAAGTAAAAGTATTTTATTTCCAAAGTGACCTCTCTGTGACTAACTGGTTTAGTCCCAATTTAGACTTGGTTTAGTGGTTTACTCCTTTAGACCTGGTTTAATCATGGTTTCGTCCTGGTTTAGACCTGGTTTAGTCCCGTTTTAGTTGTGGTTTAGTCCTGGTTTAGACCTGGTTTTGTGGTTTAGACCTGGTTTAGTCCTGGGTTAGTCCTAGTTTTGCCCTGGTTTTGCCCTTGTTTAGTCCTGGTTTTAGTTGTGGTTTAGTCCTGGTTTAGACCTGATTTTGACCTGGGTTAGTGGTTTACTCATTTAGACCTGGTTTGATTCCAATGATTTTAAAAATCCTGCACATTAAATACTTTTACTTTTTACATATAAAGTATATTTTACAATGGATACATTTATCAGTTGCTATACTTTTACCTCAGTACATTTTTGGTCCTGTATATGCACTTACCACTGCCTAGTATAAAAACCAGTGAAGAAAGTTTCTAAGAGGGAAGGTGTAAAGCATAATAGCGAACCCCATGGTGATACGCGATATTTAGTTGTTACCAATTATAGCAATCCCAACAGCAATTTTGATCCAATCACGTGAATTATGCAGCCCCCTCCACAATATGAGAAGAAACCTACACTAGGCACTTGTGAGCTCTCACACAGCGTCTCTGAAAGTCACATTCTCACATGATAAAACCCAACATTCTTCAACACAGTGCGGTAGAAAACTATTGATATAACAAAAAATAGCATTTCAAATACTTGTTTTATCTTATCCCCTCAGAACACCGCTTCAAATGCATTCACAGCCTCCCACAATGCCACTTTTTATCGACAACTTTTATTCACCGCTCTTTGGGCAAGGTGCAAACAGACCACGGGGAGGCATGAACGCTTACACAATGGCAGTGTGGGGAAGCATTTTAATGTTGTTAGCTTTGATGCCGTCCGTCAGTGTGCCACGCGACGGGCCCGTAGCACCACTTTGCACCCCGCACTTAATACTGTCCGGGCTAACACAAAGAAACAGCCCAGGGCCATACAAGCGTGTCCAATTACGATAGGCCTGTAGATTTTGCAGTGCGGCGTCCCCACTCCTCCTTCTTGTCGATGCGCTGGAACCCGCTGTAGAGTCTCTGTAATATTGAGACGCTTAGAAGACATTAGCTTTCATGCAATAAGAGCAGCGGAGCGTTTTACATGGAGGTTTTATAGGCTATACATGTCTATGGGGTTATGTTATACAAGAGCCAAATCAGCTATTAAGGTTTCATAAGGCTGTTGGAATCTAATTGGCTTCCTAAAGCGAATGGTGTGATGGTGTGGAATGCACTTGATAGAGCTTTTTACTGGGAGATCTGAGTGACTTTAATTGATAGACAATCGCCGCGTGAAAAGTAATTAGTGACATTTTTATGATTGAACTATGCGCAGGTTTTACCTCAGATTCACCATTGTAAGCTTAGACATTGAAGAAGAAGGAGAAGAAGGAGGAGAAGAAGAAGAAGGAGACAAAGAAGAAGGAGGAGGAAGAGGAGGAGGGTTGAGGAGGAGGAGAAAATGAAGGAGAAGATGGAGAAGAAGAAGAAGGTGGAGGAGAAGAAGAAGGAGGAGGAGGAGAAGAAGAAGGAGAAGAAGAAAAAGAAGAAGGAGGAGAAGGAGAAGGAGAGGAAGGAGAAGAAGGAGAAGGAGAAGAAGGAGAAGAAGAAGAAGAAGAAGAAGGAGAAGGAGGAGAAGAAGGAGAAGAAGGAGAAGAAGGAGAAGGAGAAGAAGGAGAAGAAGAAGAAGAAGGAGAAGGAGAAGAAGAAGAATACTCTGGCTAATACTATTACTATAAGTTGTGTGTAGATTGTCAAAAGGCTGTCACTGTG
>OMNZ01124391.1:14328-25051 GCA_900303255.1 Lesueurigobius sanzi
AGAAGGAGAGGAAGAAGGAGAAGAAGGAGAAGAAGGAGAAGGAGAAGAAGGAGAAGAAGGAGAAGAAGGAGAAGAAGGAGAAGAAGGAGAAGAAGGAGATGAAGGAGAAGAAGGAGAAGAAGGAGAAGAAGGAGAATAATACTGTGCATCTATGTTGCAAAGTGACCCTGCAGGTAGTGAAATGTGCTTATAAATTCATCTTTGTGAAGAACTGGGATTTTAATGTGTTAGGAATGAGTCCGGACCATCCATCCATCTTGGCTCCTCCTGCAGGAGGTGGGTCCAGTAGAATGGCCTCACGACGCTCCTTCACCTCTGGACGATGTTACAGTCATTGATGGTCTCATCATAAGGGGCTTCTGAACCGCTCTTGGTCTGACCCGTCACCTAGGACCTGTTTCCCATGGGAGCCCCTACCAGGAGCATAATGCCCCCCAAGACAACATACTCCTAGCTTCATTCGGGTGCTCAGACCCCTCCACCACGATAAGGTGGCAGTTTGAGGAGAGGGAGTCCAGACCACCACGATCAGTTTAATTTACTCTCTCCCTCTTTCGTTGTTTGTAATAAAACATTTTAAAATCAGGTGTACAATGTTTGATACAGATTTATAGATGTGTAACACTTTTTCTTAACTATACTGTTAATGCATTGGCTTTGTCTAGCACTTTTATGTGCACTCTTTACATTGTTTTATTCAGTCCATACTCTGTGGTGGTAAGCTACTATTGTTGCCACAGCTGCCTCGGGGGCAGACAAGTGGAAAGCATGGCTATCTCACCACATTCAAACATAGGGAAAGTGGGTGGAGCTTTTCATCGCAATATTCAAGACAGTCATTCAATATTCAATTTTTCCTCATATTGTGCCATATTGTCCTCTAATTTATGCCTGAACCCCCTGATGGTCACCTGCCTTTGACATATGTGATCACCTATCCTTTAGCAATGCCTTTGTGATGAAAAGCATTTACAGATTAGTTTGCTGTTTTACACGGAAACATTTGCTACAGCTGTTTAAGCCTGGAGCATTGCCATCAGCACAATAACCAGGCCTCTTTTTACAATTTCCCTTTCATTCGACAATAATTATTGTCCATATAGTTTTTAGTCTAAAAGTAAACATAGCTATTCAGCTGGCAATAAAAAACATGTATTAGACGCTTCTGGTTAGCAAGCTGTTGTGCTAACAATAACATAAGATCACACAGGTGTCTGCTTTATCCCAGAGCATTTCCTTCAGCATGAGCACAGTTATGTTTTCCATCACAGCCACTCAACGGCTTACCACCATTTTAAATAACAATAGTGTCATTAATAAACTTTGTATTTATTATCACTTGTGGAGTTAATTATTCTTTTTATGTCCTCAACAGTAAAAAAAAAAAAAAATATGAAAAAGTGGGACCCAAAGTCAGGATTGTTATTAAGTAGGCAAAAATTCTCAGTCCAAAGATCATCATCAGCTTAATAAAGACGTGAGCTGATGACGATCTTTGGACTAAGATCGAAACGTCCTACACTTCAACTACAGAGTACAGGCGAAGACTGAAGAATTTTTGCCTACGATGGACAACTCCTGTACGACTGAGAGCCTACACAAACGGATTGTTATTCAGGTTTGTGTACAGAAGACAACTGGATGTGAAATCATTTCAAATGTTGAAATATCAGAATAGATTAAGTCTTTTATAATCCTATCAAAGTATGTGTTTTTCAAATGAAGCAGATCTGATAAATTAGATTTTCTCACATAGGGAGGTAAAAAGCAGTGGAAATAACACAGTCCATCACACTTTTGCTCTATTTTGGTACAGGCCAAATAAAAGTATTGCATGTAATACAACAACAGCGATTGCACCAAAGGCCTGTTGGATATTTAGAAATTTCTATGATGGTGAATGATATTTCATGCTATTAGGGAGATGCTGCACCAACCCCAGGAGAGAAGACACATTTTAGGTTCTTACCTGAAGGCAGTTGCTCCATGGGCCCCAGGGAGATAGGACACAGTCTTCAGGACAGGCCAGGGAGCAGACCTGAGCTCTAGGGGGCATGTCCTCCTGATCACATCGACTGTCCTCCACTGTGCTGGGCTCGCCACTCTGCGCTTCCAGCTTTACACACCTAACAGGGGAGCAGAGGCATAACTAGTCTCTGAGGCACCCCCTAACTAGGTCATTTTTCACTTTCAAAACATTTCTACAAGTTTTTGTCTGAAAATAGAAAAGTTTATTTCCTCTGTAAAGACCAACGATTTTAATAGGTCTCCACAGCCTCAATTCTGGCTTTTAAAACAGGAAACCCAAAATTATGTGGAGAATGGAACAATCAGCAGAAGGCTACATTTTCCGCAAAGCTTGAACTATTTCCTTGCCACAAACTGTGCAATCTCATTTGTTTCTTGGCAATGGTCTGAATTATTGGGACGATAGGTTAATTTTCACTGTGGGTCGGAAATTTAAAACCGCTCCACAGAAAAGAAACAAAATATGTGGCGTTTTGCAGGCAGGCGGCCCAGAGGAAATGCAGAACGGCGTCTAGGTAACAAATCTGAATTGTACTCCAATAGTTAGCTTTGCAATGTAAGTTTGAAATCAACATGCAAGAAGTATGAGAAATGATATTACCAAAACAATATTTGTGATTCACTAATATCAAATAATTAATTTTGATCCAATAGTTCTTTTAGTTCGCAATCCTACACTCAAGTAAAATATCCTTACTAAAAAACAAACAACACAAAAATCCTTATTAGTAAGCACTGGCTGGTTCTGCTTGCTTTCCCTGGGCATTCCTCGTGTCAAGGCTGATTTCTGAGTGCCAGCTGTAGGAAATGAGCCAGTGTGCCAGCTCCCAGTGTAAGTCTGGCCGTGCCAAAAGCCAGTATGCAGTGCCAGGCTGAAGGGGCTTACTGACCTGATCTTGCGGCTTTGGACTCCCTCGCCGCAGGCTGGCCTGTCCTCCACACTGTTGATGGTACAAATGGACCAGGGCTCGATCTGCCACTCGAATTGGCTGCACTCGCTGTGGCACGGCACCGCTTCGTACACCTGCGCATACAGACACACAATAACAGCAGAAACACATTAGTTTGTGGAGAATGGGCAGATTCAAATATTATATAACTAAGAAGAAAAAGCATGTTTTACACCAACTCCAAACTGGTATTTGGATAGGGCCATGACAATACATCTAGACTGGATTAACTGTTGAACTAAAGCAGGGGTCAACCTTTTCTACCCCTGAGAGCTGCTTATGCTTCAAAGAAACACGTGTAACTATAGGCCTCAAGGATCCAAGATGATATTTCACAACAATAAAAGAAAATGACTGTAGTTTCCAATATATACTTTGCTGCACTGCAATAAGTATATATGTGAATTACTTTAAATTACTCAAATTCAAAATATTAATTCAAATGTGAGTTTTTTTTGAGTAGTTAAGACTTAGTCGCTCATTTGACCTAAATTATTGCACTTGATCTGGAGTGTTTCCGACTTGTTTCAAGACATTATTTCTTATTTCAATCCTATTTCCCAATGGGGTAAGAACATTGTTCTTGTCCTATTGGCAGTTTTTTTCTCACATTTTAAGCGAATATTTCCTTAAAACCAGGCCGAAATGTCATGCAACAAGCCAAAAAACAAGATTAATATTCTGAAATCGAGTCATTTAACCTATTAAAAGGCGTGTTGCGCCTGAATATTCAGGTGGGACTTATGGGGCAGACTTAAGTTGACTAATCGAGACAGTGATGAGGACACCAACTTCTTGTATTGAACATCAGCAGCCTGGCTGGTAAGTGGCTACACTCATGCATGATTTGTAGTTTTTGTAGTGTGTTGGCCTATTCACCTAAATGTTTGAAGATGTTTTGTTCAGAACAAAAAAATGCATCTGTGGAAAAGTCTTTGTCGAGCTACTTGGAAAGGGCTGGCGAGGTACTGGTAGCTCCCGAGCTACTGGTACTGATGCCTGAACTAAAGACAGTGGTGGGTAGAGTAGCCAGAACTTTTTACAAAAATAAATAGTACTCAAACTGACGTACGAAGCAGAGACCTCAGAGGACGTCAGCGTCTTTACTTTTCCAGGTCTAAGGGCCAGTTCCAGCTGACTGAAGATCAGATCCATTCACTAGGCTGTCAGGAAGCTGAACTCTCTCCCTTCCCTGCCCGCCTTCCCTCTAGTGCTACCTGCATTCACAAACTGTGGTCTGAACTGAAATATTTGAGTGTAGTTAAGATAAAGTACAATATAATATTAGTTATTAGTCCTTATTTTTCAATCATCCACCTCTTGTCTGTGCTATAGATCCTAATTCTAATTACCTACACCATATTGATGGTTAAGAGCTTTCTTTATATAAATCTGTGTATTCAGTAAATGGCACAATTCAATTTACTTCTAGCTTCACGACTATTGTGACGAGTAGATCTACGGCATGCTTCTGTGAGTAATATACTTTCTGAAAGGCTGCAATGATAAAATATGCACTTGACCAGAAATATATAAAGTGCTATGTGTGCTGTGTTCTCATGGCTCATATATTTTCAATACTGTGTGCGAAATGTTACGAACAGTTAGCAAGATGGGATCAAGGAAGACGCCGAGAAACTGAAATAATGTATGACAGCTTTATAGTCCACGCTCGCAGTGCTTTCAACAATATTTTATTCACATGAGGATGAATAAAAGATACAAGGGGAACAGCATGGGTTTAAAATACAACAAAGAGCATTAAGCCGTTTTTTTTACCTAAATATCTAAATATCATGCTTAATTGAGACTTAAAATCCTTATTTTGGGAACTCCAGCATTGATGTTTAGGCCTGGAGTGCCCTCTGCAGGTAGTAGTGGGAATGACACGTGGTAAACCAGTGAATACAAGCCTTCACTTCTAGCTAGAGGTGGATAGAGTAGCCAAAATATGTACTCAAGTAAGAGTAGCGTTACATTAAAATCATTTTACTCAAGTAGAAGTAAAACGTAGTGACTGAAAATAATTCTTCAAATAAGTGTAATAAAGTACAACTTGAGTACTGGGGCGACAGTGGCACAGACGGTAGAGCGGGATGTCTCATGATCGAAAGGTCAGGGGTTCGAAACCTGGCTCCCACAGGTACACACTGTCGTGGTGTCCTTGGGCAAGACACTTCACCATCTTGCCTCCAGTGTCAGTGTACACTGGTGTATGAATGAGAGTATGAATGGGTGAGTGGTTCCTTGCTGTAAAGTGCTTTTGTGCTAATGTTGGCGGAAAAGCGCTATACAAATTGAGACCATTTACCATTTACAGTGAGTACCGAGTACTTGGCCTTAAAAGTGTGATTTATGTTTCAATAATGACATGAATTATGAGGGTGGGGGGGGGTAAAATATTGTGAAATTCCTCATATTTTCAATGAAAATACCATAAAATGCATAAAAAATAAACAATTTTACAGGATAAGTTTCAAATCACAAACTATGTCATTAGTTTATTGCAAAGTGTATTTTAATATTGTGTGACCTGCCCAGGGACTGCAGATGGAAATTAGCAAAAGCTATATCTGGTACAAAGCATCTTTTCGTTAAGATGAATGTATTTTGTACATGGTCCCTGGCAAATAAACTAATAAACTAAACTAACTATTCAGCATTCTGTAAATGAATCCAGTTTTAAAATTATTCTCCCCAACACTGATGATACATGGGTTTCATTTTGGGTCTAGGCCTGAGCTTGTCTTCGTGTGGATGGGGCTAAAACCAACCAAAACAATCAATTTTGTGAGTGGCACATTTGAAATCTGTTTACAGCACTATTCAAAATAATATGCAACATTCACCATACATTATATAGAATTTTGGTAACCACATAACATTTTTCAAAATGGTTGTTTTCCCTTGTTAGCTCTGTTCTGACTTCTTTGACACTAGTGGCTGTATAACGGTGGGACCTGCCTCTGTAAACACAAGTATTTACTCTCAATCTATGTAACAATCAGCCAGAGTAAAAGGTATACTCCAGAGTACAATTTGTGGGGAAAGCGATGACAAGCCGTAATGTGTGTGTATGTGTGTGCATGCGTGTGTATGTGTGTGTATGTGTGTGTATGTGTGTGTATGTGTGTAAACAGGCTGCAGAAGGAGGCGATGAGCGCTGACTGGGCCGTCCCCCGGGCAACACGCAGATGCCTATTACACACCCTCATCATCTCCCATCTGTCCCTGCAGATGCCCCTGCTGGGTAAACTGGCATCCACTGCACTGCACTCTCTTCACTCCACTCTTAGCACAGTGTCACCGCAGCACCTTTTCCTCAGCGCGCAGAAGGACAGTCATTCTGAACAATATGTGCGGTCGACTTGTGAAGAAATGTTACTGACTGGATGAAAGGGATTGGGGGGGGAGTGTGAAATAGCAATTTTCCTCCCCTGACAAGTGCAAGTTTGCAATTGTGATTAGGTTTGTGATTTATTAAGATGCTGATTTTAAAAAAGGTCTAGCAGTATTAACGCTTGGAACTCTGAATTATTAAATATTAAACTAATACAAGATGAGATTACAAGCAACTTGTAACTAGGGCTGCAACGATTAATCGAGTAATCGACGATTAATCGATTAATCGATTAACTATTTTAGTAATCGATTAATCGTTTTCTTTGCAGATTTGTCTAATTTGAGCCAGAAAATAAATAATTAGTATTTTTGACAAAAAACATGTCTCTTTAAAAGGTAGGGTGAATATTTTTTCACAGATCATGTCATGTAAACATGTCCAAATCTAATATGTAGATGATGTGAAAGTTATTAATGTTTAACATTCATTATTTTGGTTCTCAATAGTCAGGACACTGAACAATCAGTGTCTTTAGGGATAAACTAATGAGAAATTAAGAATAAATAGTGTTATTTCTATCAGAAATGTGGTTCTCCTTTCAAAATCTGCTCTAAAGACATGAAATATAGTTTTTCAATACAATTGAAATACTTATCCGATTACTCGATTAATCGATGTAAATAATCGATAGATGAATCGATTACTAAAATAATCGATAGTTGCAGCCCTACTTGTAACCATTGGGTGACCAGATTCAGGTGACAATTTGCAGTCAAGAAGAGCAACACAAAAACTCACAAAATGTCTTTTATCCTACAAGCTTTAAGACTGTTTTATAGATCTTGATTGTTTTTCTTTTGATGTTTTTTATTGCTTTATCTTGTGATTGAGACATTTCACGTCAAGCATTTGTTCTTTCCTGCCATGTCAATCTTTAATAAACCTAAACCTAAATTTCAGATACAAAAAGGATCCCAAGAGGATCAGAAAATAATTGAGTTTTTAGTACTGTCTTCATCAGAGTATATACGAAACTTTACTAAATGAGGCAAAGCTCCATATTGTACGACAAAATTAGACTCAAGTCAATCAGGGCACAGAACCAATAAACTCACTGACCAGGGACTAAACTAATCCAGCCAAGTCTCCCCCGAATGAAACTATACTACCTCTGAAGAAAAAGTGAAACAATCTGCAACACTTCACTCTCCCTCCACTTGAGAAGCAACTCCTAGTTTTCTGCAGAGAGAAAGGACTATCATTCGGAACAATGTTCATGAACAATGAAGTTGTGAAGAAATGTAGTCAACTGGATGGTGTAAAAAAAAAAAAAAAGAGTAGTTTTGGAATTGTATTTTTTCTGGGATTGAAAGGTTGATGGCTTTTGAAAATTACATCAATGATTTTTGAACAGCAAAGGCATCAGAAAATATTTGGCTTAACAAGAACTATCTTCAGCAAAGATTAGAGACCAACACAACAAATGGGCAACACAGGGACTGACCTGTCAAGAAAAGGTTTGGTCTAGGAATCAACTAGACAGAAGACACACAGACTTAAGAGTATTTGGTGTTGAACAGAAAATTATGCTTTTTTTTTATCATGCAGTTATTGAAAGTGTTATTCGATGCGGCATGTAGGCATGGTTTGGTAATCTGACTGTGAAAAATAAATATTGATGCACCATTGCGGCAGACTATTTGATATTTGAGAACAGGCACGAAAAATGATTTCCGGCCCCTCCCTTGTGCTGCACACCCAGTATGAGCTGCTCCCATCTGGACGTTGCTACAAGGTGCCAGTTAAAAACAAAAAGCGATACCTGAGCAGGTATAAGAACTCATTTCTCCCCACATCAGTGAATCTCCTGAACTCAGGCCAAAGAGCAGAGCGCTAATGAGTGATGAGTTTCTCTTGTATGGAACTGTATGAAATGAATTGTCTTGTCATAATATGTGTTTGTATGTGGCAGCCTGTGTGTCCATGACAAATTTCCCCTTGGAGACAAATAAAAGAAATCTTGGAATCTTGATCTTGAATCTTGAACAGAACAACTAATATTTCTTCTGCATATCACAACCAATTTGGGACTAAATCATAAAAATACAGTAAAAAGAGAAACAAAACTGAGCAAGCTTGCCCTGATGAAGGCCCACAAGGGCCGAAGCACGTAGGCAATGTTTTAATCAACTGGCCACGCTGAAATAAAGGCCTTTTAACTATTACTTTTCTTTGAGTGCCTCAGTTTTGTATCTCTTTTTAAAGTTTAATGTTGATCCCTGCACTGAAGAGCACCAAAGAGACACCTTTTGAAAGAATCAGTACATCCAAGTAGCACTCCTGCATTCTTTATCTGCATAAAAATACAGTATTTAAACCATGAAGGCAGTGCATGTCAGGTGTGAATGGTTTCACTTAGACATATCCAACCTTATTCCCCACAAAACCTACTATAAATTATAAATATAATTGGCTGAGAGCTTAATTTTTGCAGTTACATGAGGTACTTTTGGACTCACATTGTACACAGCCTCCGTAAGAAATCAAAACTAATTAAAATCAGTCTAGTTACCAAGGCCTGAGTATAAGTCGCAGGACCAGCCACACGATGAGAAAAAGTGTGACTTATAGTCCAGAAAAAAAGGTATAAGGACTTCTGATGTCAGAAGCAGAAGGAAGGAGGAATGGAGTGGCATAGCCAGAGTTTAGCAGTGAACAGTGAGCTTGTCTTTTTTTTTTTTTTACATACAAATGTGCTGTTTGCTAGTATTTCTTTATGTACATACAGTAGTTGTTACTGCGTGAAAGCCTGTGAACTTGTGGCCTTATGAGTGTGCAGTGCAGAAACCTAAACTAAACTAAACTGTGCCCTTTGTGAGTCACAGTAATATGTGCCGTATCCTCTCAGAATTCAGTGTGAGCCCGGGATTAAGTGGAGTTCAATCAGTTGCCAAGAAGACATTTCACAACACAAAGAAACAATATCAATTTAATTTCCTTTTGCTGCTTGACAGTGTGTGGTTTGTGTTCGAGTTCTTAACTCTTCATTTAGTGCACAAAGAGAAAATGCATCTTTGAAGGCAACTTGATAGTTCTTTTTCTAAGGCAGTAATCAGTAGTTTGACTCATCAAGGTTCTGTAGAAATGGAGAAAGCCTTTGGGGAGCTGCTTGAAGACCAATCATTTAACTATATACTTCACTAAAATTAAATCCAATTTGTTTGTTTAAAGTACAAACAAGACACAAGAAAATTGAATATCCATTAAGAGCTCCGGGATAATAGTCCCATCTTCTCACACGACTAACAAACCTAGTGCAATTAAAGCTTAAAAATCCATCTTGTGAAATAGACTAATTAGCTCCTTACACGTTCTAAAAACTGCACTTCTCTGAAATGGGCCCATTGTCATCGCTCCAATTATAACTTTCATCACAAGATTAAAAAGCTACAATTTTGTCTAAGTGGCACCAATTGAGACGTCGTTCTGAGCGGGAGCTGGGAGACGGTGCCAGGTCACGGGGCGCCTGATGACGGGCAGAGATCTGAGCATGCATTTCATCTAATTGGCTAAAACGAGCAAAGAATGAACAGCACTGACCTGAGCCTGAGCGTGGATGTCCGTGTGAGCGGTGCAAGACAAAGGCGGGGGGGGGGGGGGGGGGGGGGGGGGGGGGGGGGGAGTGAGAGGGGGAGAGAAGACAACGGTAGATGGATTAGTTTGTTTTGTGTTTGTCGTGCAGCTATCAGCGATATTAAGCTCACTGGACACATTGTTAGATACACCTGTTCTAGACATTCTCTCCACAAACCACGCGATGCTTTTAGTTCTGGGGCGTGATGGAAACGATTGGGGATTTTTAGGGGCTCGAATATTTTAGATCATAGTATTGTTTAAACTAAATTTCAAGTAAAAACGAAAACATTGCTCATGAGATAAATGGTCTTTGTAATACGATAACTGCTTTTACCATTTTAGCTCGGTTCAAATCAATACCAAGGCTGGTGTTAGCAGAACTTAGTCAAGCCTTTACAATCACAATCATTGTTTTTCACTGCCTGGAACAGATCAGTGTGTGGATGCAAAATAACTTTCTCCAGCTAAACTCAGACAAAACTGAAATGATCGTCTTTGGCCCACAGAGGCAAAGAGAAAGTGTCATCAGTCATCTCGAGTCTCTCTCTAAAACCTAAAAATCAGGGTAGAAATCTAGGGGTAAGCATGGACTCAGACCTGAACTTCAACAGCCACATTAGATCAATAATATCATCAGCTTTTTACCATCTGAAACACATTGCTAAGATCAATGGTATAGTGTCTAAAGTAGACTTAGAGAGACTAATCCATGTGGTTGTCTCCAGCAGGTTAGACCACTGTACCAGCTGCTCACTGGCCTCTCTAG
>OMNZ01124398.1:0-11727 GCA_900303255.1 Lesueurigobius sanzi
GGAAGGCATGAACAGCTTGTAAAATCTCTAAAATGTTCATTTTGCTCTCATATGTTATGAATGTCTGTGGGGAGACTGTAGATGTAAAAAGTTTCAAGAAAATCATAGTGGGCATGAGTAATTGAGGTTGAAAGATAGAAAACATGCATTCCGCCTAAAAAAACCCCCACACATTACAGCAGGTCAGCAGCTTGTTTTCATTGTAAAGAAGCAAATAAACCTAAAAAATAGTAACTACAGCTAATTATTGACATTTTACCAACTGTTTAACAATAAATAATTGAAAAGTTATTGAGGTTTCGATTTAAAATAGTCTAGGCGGAATCCCATAGTAATAAATAGGGCACAATTTGGCACTTTTTGGGCAAAAAATTGAATTGAAAATTTTGGATCCTATTTATATATTTGGTCATAAAATACAGTTTTTCCAAGAAAAAAAAATACACTTTATAAAAAATAGTTTATAATAAACAAGGATTGTCTCTAAAATTGGCAAGTCCCCAAAAATGGGGACCCTAGGGCTTAAGAGGTTAAAATGTATCTCTCTCTTCTCATTTTGCAAACTTAGGGCCAATTTTGGGGGCTCCAACAAATTTTCTATTTGGGCTGTCGCAGATCAGGATAATGGTGGATTCCGTCGCCATGTTAGTTCAGAACTTCTGAATATGCTTTCTTCTTTGGGGTTCGTGTTGTGCTTACAATCTGCTAACCCAGTAGTGTAGAGCAGTGGTTTCCAACCTTTTTTGCCTGGCGTACCCCTTGGGCCTTTAATTTATCCTCCGAGTACCCCCTGCCTCGATGGTTTTGTTGATTAGTTAGAAAGTGAATGACTAAAACTCCTATTTGCCAGTTAAAAGATATTCTCAAACTCTCAAAATATAAAATCATCTCAAATTATTCCAAGTACCCCCTGCTAAGCTCTCGCGTACCCCCATGGGTCCCCGTACCCCTGGTGGGGAAACACTGGTTTAGAGGATAAAATGCAGTTCATATTTCAGCCCCTTTTAAAAGTTTAGATGTCAGTTTTCACTTTCAAACAAAATTGTCTCGCCAGAGTAGCACAAAACCCCGAGCCACAATATCTCAGTTATCAAAGCATGGGGCGCTTTTCTGTCAGGACTGTGATGTTTTACTTCCTGCTGTCTTGCCGTCTTTCTACTGCCAAACCCATGAAAGACCAAAACCTTTACCTTTGAAATCCTTTTAGGGGCTTTATTAAACTAGCTTTTCGATTTTTTTTACCACTTGTGATTTTACTATACTACACACAATTTAATTTATAGAAACATAGAACTACTGAAGAAATTGTATATGCACTGCTGACTTGGATACCTCCCACTCACTGCTTCATCAGCCTCACTAAAGAAACACAGAGACTTTAATTGGAGATAACTTCCTTAGCAACAGTGAGTGACTGTTAGTTTGATTCCACTATTTATAGACCACATTATCACTTAGAGTAGCCTATATCTGCAGCTGTTGAAGATGAGATTTTATATGAGCTGCAGGCTTTCTTTGGTGCTGTGCCTACTTTGGTTGCAATATTCATAATTCAAATATGCTTTAAGCCAGGGGTAGGCAAGTCTGTTTTGTGATTTCTTTCTTGTGAATCTCATGGCCAAACCACTTTTTCCCCAAAGCACAGTGTTGTACATCTATATATGGGCTTTTCATAGTGTTCAGCGTGAGCTCAAGGAAACTCAATCATGCCACACATTAAGTGCATGACAAAAATAAAACAGAGCGAAAGGAAAAAAATAGAATCATGAAGCATGTTTTAAGCCAAAAACTCAGTGGAAAGAATGACAAGCCTGTGTCCCTGAATGACTTCAGATGGGTTGAAAAAGTTTTAATGGAAAGTCCATTAGAGCAAGGAACTTCTGGTGCCTGCCCCCCTTCCAATTAAGCTTCACATAGTTAATAGTGACACAAGGATGGTCTGGGGATGGAAATTCCTAAGGAATTGCCTGTGTATTCAGAATTATTACAGGAGTTTATTAGATATAGGATCAGTGGTTTGTGAAATAGGGCTGAAAGAACTAATCCATGATTGAAATAGTATATATTAGTACTATTTTGGTAATGGATGAATCGTTCCTGGGATACACAGACTCAGATGGTGGACTCGCAGTCTCTCTTTCACAATCCCAGACTGAATTAGGAGGTTCTGAGCTTTCAAATGAGGAATGACATATGTGAAACTTGTACTAAGCATCCTGCAGACCTTACTTTTGAGTTTACTCCATCGAAACATCCTCAACTGTGTCACTTCATGTGGCGAAAAGTTTATTTTCTTTTTTAAATACACTTTTCATGCACCCTTTGCAGCCAAACGATGATTCGATTGCCAAAATAATCGTTAGTTGCAGCTCTAGTGTGAAACACTACTCCTCAAAATTACCTTGCTGATGTGCTGCTGGTGTTAATGTTATTTTTCTTTTTATAAACGCCTGGTATATCTTGTTAGCTTCTTTCTTGCATTCCATTAATGTTATGTAGCATCTTTTTTTTTATTATAACATTTGCAGAAAACCCAAACAGCACAAAATAATTAAATCTTCCTCTTTACACATTTTTGGCTTTATCTTATGTAATTAAATGTGATGTCCTTGTATTGTTTGTTTTCAGTCGTTTCCTCTTGCTTAACAATACCCGCACATCGTCGCAATTAGATCACGTCTGTCATCAAAGTTGCCCAGAGTTTCCTCCTTTGATTCCGTGAGCAACTTCTGCAATCAGCGGGAATTTGCACTTCAGACAGTCATCAAGAAATTATACAGTTCGCGTTGGTAATGCTAATGAGTCCATTATACTGTATTCTGTGAAACCATTTGAGGCCGGAAACTAAATAACAAGCAAACAATAAAGGATGAGTTCATATTGGGCTCCGATAAGTGCTACAGGGAGAACAATACAGCCGCGCTTTCATAATGAGCGGAACCAGCAAGGGGACGATGCGAGCGGGGCCCAAGTCGTGCAAAAAGAGAGG
This sequence comes from Lesueurigobius sanzi, assembly GCA_900303255.1. NCBI lineage: Eukaryota > Metazoa > Chordata > Actinopteri > Gobiiformes > Gobiidae > Lesueurigobius > Lesueurigobius sanzi. The sequence goes on from OMNZ01124398.1 coordinate 2,990, forward strand.
GGGGGGGGGGCCTGACTGACTGTCCATATAGCTCCTGGCGATCGTTGCGCTTGATTGGTCCTATAGTGTCGGTAATGGAGCCGTGGCATGAGGTGAAAAGGCCGCCTCTTTGGCCTTGTTAAGCTACAAGGCAGGGGCTCGGATAGAGATGAAGTCGGACATTTTACTATTGCTTTTGGAGCGTTTGTCGTCGGCAATAAAGCAGCGCTATTTACCGCAGGGAGCCACTTATATTAACCAATCTGATAAAAGACATGAAGTGACAGCTTTTCTATCTCCAAGGCCCGCTGTATAGCCGTAGAAAAGTATTTTCTTTTGTTGATTCACATTCTCGGAGTGTGTGATTGTGGAGAGAATTGGGGTTACAAGATTGGTGGCTCTTCTTACATCAGCAGCCTATAGTCATTGTGATGTAGAGCCGCGCTGGTATTGGTGTTATCGAATGCCATTAGCGGAAAGGAGACAAATGAGGAGTTCAAAGATTCTCCCGTGTGATCAGAGGGAAATATAAATGAGGTGGATTCATGTATGCAAATATCAAAATGCCTTTTTCACAGTCAGCTGTTGCAAAATGCAGTCTCATTAAAATGTATTTTTAGCCCATGAATAATTTTTCTCATGGGTTTGATGGATCTTTCTTGTCTGGAATTGGGACGCAATTTTATTGTAACTCTTGAAGTGAAAACTATATTGCAGTAGGAATATAATTTCTTTAAAAAGTTTTGAAAAATAAACTTTGATAACCGTTTTTAACATTGCAATAGCAATACAGCGTGTTTCATTAATATACTCAGACAGATTGAATCAGGATCATGACTAAAACAGAGCTTTTGCACAAGTGTTAATTGCGGCTTCTTGAAATATGGATACCTCGTCATCTCTGCTCTATTATTATGCTCTTTGCCTTTGCCACATTTTCCGTCTAATACAAAAATAAACAACTCATATTTATATTTTACATCTCTGCTTTTTTTTCCTTCAAAGTTTGCATCATATGGTGTTGGTCACAATGGTGGAAGCGTGACCTTTTGAAAGAGCAAGTGGTCCTTGGACGCTGCTCCGGGACAGACTTAGGGCCAGTGCCAAACAGCTTGGCCCACTCGTCAGGGCACAAAGGAGCAGTCCATTTGTAGCAGCGCAAACTCTCACCATGTGGCACAGTGTTTAAGGCTGAACATGTGGATTTTTCACTAACCGGTGGCAAACAATTGGGTTTTGGTTCTTTTTGTCTGGCTGCGCATCTCCTCTAAGTTCTCATCTGTATTCTGTTCCCAATCCCCCAGCCCCATCGATTAACCCTACACTGTAGAGCAGATCTTTCGCCGACTTTAAAGGAGTCAGCTGTCAGGGGAAATTTCATGCTCACTGCCTTTTCCATTAGGGAGAAATGGTGAGATCTACCTCCTCGGGGTATGCTGCTAAAAGTTGTGAACCATGAACCCTATAGACCCTGAAGGTGTCGTCTCATGATTCAGGAGCGCGTGGGGTCGTCACCCACGAAGACTGCTGTTTGGAGATCTCTATGTGCCGACTGTGATAAATTTACTTCTGCCTCTGTGGAGGACCCCGACTTTAAGACTTCAACCTGTTAAAAGCAAAGATAAAAGGATGGAGTTGGCTTCGGACATTTCTTCACAGGAACCAAATGTGATTACAGAAGAAGATGGACAGGATCAGTAAGTGGAGGAGAGACATGGACGAGGAATGGAGTTGTGTGAAGGGTAAATTTGTTACAACACAACTGGATTAGCACGTACTGTTCACTTGTGCAACAAAGAAACTTGAGCTCGGTGGTTCATTCTTACAGGCCAAGAAGTAACACTTGTTTTTTAGTCATTAATGTTTTGTTGTTATGGATAATGCTCTTAAAAATTGAAGTCCTTATAAAAGTGCATGTTATTTACTTGAACATGCTGCATTCTAGGCCACAGGACATAGACCAGCGGTGTCCAGAGTGGGGCCCGCTATCCAGATTCAGCCCTCGAAAGGGGTTTTATTTGGCCCTTGAAATGCTGCTTAGATTTGGAGTATCTACTTTCATTCATTTGTGACTGAAAGGACTATCAGTATTTATTACGGACAACAAACCAGCATGTCCTACTCAACATCACAGTAAATAAAGGATATTTAATCATAGATTTGTTTGAATTGGGTCTTTCTACTTCCAAAACAAGCCCTTCACCTGATAATACTCTTCCATTTTGGCCGTCCATACAAAAAATCTTGGACATCTCGGACATTTGAATAATTGCGATTATTATTTTTGCCTATAATCGAGCAGTCCTAATACAACCTCAATTAAAGTGTTGGCTCATAATGTGGAGCCATTAAACAAGCAAATCATCTTCAATCCATTCTCTGAAGCATATTATTATAAATATAATATAATAATATGCTTCAGGGATATTATCCCAAAGATAGCCAGAATAAAATTGAATTAGTTTATTGTTAATCATTTCATAGTGCCATAGACTCAAGTGGAAGAAGAAGCCTGTTGTTTTAGTTCTAACCCAATTAACTTCCCAGAGATGCTCTAAGAGCTCATTGGGGCACATTAATCCACAAAGCGGAGTATAAGGAGAGGTCTATCCATTGGAGGACAGTAAAGTGCTGGGCAGGAAACAGATGGCGTGGTGGTGGAGGCAGTGGGGGCGGGAAGGGCAGATAGCCGCAGTGCGTGGTCAGAGGATATGACAGCGAGCCTGGACACACTCATCCTCTGCGCCGTGCCTCCCAGGGGATTAATAAGACCATCAGGCCTGCTGCCCATATGGAGTCCACACCAGGGGGACGAGGGACTAAACAATTCTCTCCCTTAATGCAGTGCGCAGTTTGGGCTGCAGATGCTCGTGTCCATTCAGCTTCACTTTGTCTTGTAATAGAGGGCAGGAGAAGTCTTGTGAAAGCACTCAACTGACTGTGGGGGCTCGTATTGTGGTTATTTTTACAACACAAGTGACTCACCTTAAGATATAAAAAACCAAGGCGCGCCCCGTGTCTAGTGTTTCTACTTTCCAGAGGACGCACTGCCCTTCACCTCGTCTTGATTGGTTTCTAACAAAAGCAACAGCATTTTGTGAGCGCGCCACTGTGTCACTATTGACTTTTGGGAGCAGTATTGGTGTTGGTGACATTTCATGTATTCTCACATCACCGTCGGCGCGGCTAAAGGCTCAGCCTAACCTTTGAGGCGCCGAGTGGTGGCCCTGAGGAGCAGCAGCAGCCAAGCGCACCTGACCTTTCCATGTGCTTTCATAGTGGCCCATATAGGACCCTATGTACCGGGCCAAGTCTCCGCCTGCCAGTGGACTGCTGACACGCTCAAACTGCTGCTGTCCTCGGGTCCCTTGAGAACTGGCCAGCCTCCACAGCAGCCTGTCTCTGGGCATAGACGCGCAGACAGGGACAGCACTGGAGATGAGGCAGTTCACAGAAGTGAGAAGGATAGTTTTACCACAAATAAACCAGAAACTCACTGCTTCATATCATGGTCCCCTGCTTTTGTGTCACTTAAAGGAGACGTATCATGCAGAATACTTTTTAGTAGTACTTCACTTCTAGGGCTGGGTACCTTTCATGTTTTTTTTCGAAACTAGTACTTTAACGATACTTGGTTTACGATACCGATACCTGAACGATCTTTTTTTCGATACCTAGACTAAATTATTGGTCATCTACACAAAAAAGTAAATATCTAGAAGGTTAAATGACCCAAATTCATCTTATTTATCTAAATTTGAGCTGTTTTAGTGGCTCATTTGACCTAATTCTAACCACTTGTTTTGACTTGAAATTAATTTACCAATGGGGTAAGACAATTGGTCTTTGGGCAGTTTTATTTCCCTAATTCAAGTGAGATTACCTTAGAATCAGTAAAAAGTCTAATCTAGTCAAAACTGCTCTAAACAAGACTAATATTCTCAAATCGAGTCATTTATCCTGCTGCTTGATTTTAGTTTTGTTGTAGAACCATAAAACAGAACAATAATGATTATTTATTCTATAAAATACTGTTTCTTTTAGTGTTTTTATCATTTATTTGAGCTGAAACACCTCAGCCCTTTCTTTACTGCAGTCTGAGACCCACCAGGAAGAGAAATTTGCTTTCTAACGATAAATATTTTTTCGGTACCAGTTTTCGGTACCAATTTATTTTTCAATACCGGTAGTACCTTCATTATTTTTTCGATACCGTACTGGTATCGTTTAACGGTACCCAGCCCTATTCACTTCCTTCACGCAGTTTTGACAATACCTTTTCACTTTGGTCATTTCTTCCTGGTTGACTTCTATGGGCAAGTGCTGCAAATGAGCTTTTGCTACGAGCGCTGCGATGCATACATCAGACTACTGTGCCACAGCTTGTCTATGTTTTTTTTGTATCTGTCCCTATCAAATAAACCAAATAAATAAATAAAATAAATAGTGTTGATCTTCACATCCTGGTTACATACTGTATGCTTATTATAACTTGTTCAAACCCAAAACTGTTTTCCACGTTATTCGACTCTTAGCGGTTCTGAGCTCAAAGTGTGGAGCCACATTCTTGGACATAAGAGAACATTAGTAAAACAATCCGACTGCTGCCTGCGAGGGGAGCTCCAGGCCAAATCCTCACCGTCTCTGGCGCTAGCATTTTAGAGCAACCGTCTAATCCTTACAGAGACATTATTTCTATATATAAAACATAAAATATCGATGAAAAATGGTAGCAATATAGATTTTTTTTAAAAGATTTTATTCATGAGTGTTACTGATAAAACAAGGGTGTCCAAGTGGGTCGATGAAAAATAGGCAGGAGTCTTGATGTCTTATGCAGGAGAAGTTTGTCATTAAGAGACCTCTGTTGTGCATCATACTGATGTGAGACAAAACAGGTGCCTGAGATATACAGCATGACCCAAACTATGAGTAGTTTGTTTCTTTTCCACGTTTCCACACAAAGTGCACTAAAGGGTAAAAAAATGCCTTATGGTATTATTGTTTATGGGAAGCATCCTCACAAAAACGCATTGGTCAGTCCATGATGCATTATGGTATGACATCTAATCTTCTTTGTGGTAAAGCTTCTTTCAAGGAACCTAATGGACTTTATCAAAGACCATTTTCTATTATGGATGCAGCTGAACCAAGCAAAAGCTGACTGTGCACTCTGCCTTTTAACTTTGAGGTGACAGTTTGAGCCCAGAAGGTTATTATCAGAGGTACTTATGCATGAAAGAGTTCTTCATAAAGTGTGCAATCATGTACAAACAAATAAACTATAAAACATGGTAATATAGTCAAAATAAAACCTACTTGATGCATGATAGCTAGAACTAACATTACTTTTCATTGCAGTAGTCAGTAAAAACATTTTCTTTTCTTCATTCCTATACTCCCCCATCTTATTATAAAACCAAATCGTAAACTCAAAAGAGCCTTTTCAGGCTTTCACATTCTTCCTTTTTACTTTACGGTTCAAACCATCTTGACTTGAAAAGAGAACTGTACCATCCTTGGCTTTGATGTACAAGTGGCAGAAAATGCAGCATTGTGTTTCCGTAGAGAGCAATGCTTTGGTTGCTTAGCTCAATAAGCACCAGAGTCTTGAATAAAGGTGACCTCCATGCACAGCTGTCTTTGCAGTTTTCTGGTCGGCATACTCTATGGAAGCTGACGGTTGTAATAACAGCCAGGCTTTCCCTCACTGGTGTCAACAGTCAACACCTCTTTGATGAGCCGTTGTGAAAATAATTACTCAAAGCCTGTTAAGCAGGTAAGTAAAGAGTTTGCACATTGTTTAAATATCTCTAAAAATGTAATAACTTTCTCCCCTTCGGTTAACAGCACGATGCGCTACGAATGTAAATAACCAATCCCCACTTTCCCGAACTGCAATATACAGATATTTGTTTGTACAGACGCCGAGGATTACCGCAGCAGGCCTCCTCTGAAAGGTGCCTTAATCCAGCTCCCAGCTTGCAGATTATACACAGACCATGTTTTTTTTTACAAGCAAGATTTGACTCCAGTATCATCTCCTTCCCCCTGGCAAGCAAACACATTCCAACACTGATTAGCCCCGAAACATTGCTTTGTACTTCGGAGTTAGAAACATCCCTCTGGTGGAATCAAAGGCATTACTGCGCAGCGCGTGTGTGGATCTCCTCTCGGGCGCCGGGATACAATATAACCGCCGCTGCATAGGCCCCATCGCACGTAGTGGTCTCTGACAGATGGCTGGGGGAGATGTGAGATGCGAGCGGACGGACAGAGGTGGGATGCCCGTTGCGGCCTTCGCGGTTTGTCTCCTGTTATCTCCCTTTAGCCACAGCTCCGGGCCGCGTCACGCATGGCCGCTGATACAGGAGCGCGGAGGAGGATTGAGACGTAGAGCGTGATGGGGAGGGGGGGGGCGACCCTATTCACCTTGACAGTTGAAAGGAGAGTCTTTTTTTCATCAACTTCTTGCATTGTATTGGGTGTTTACTTAACCACTTAAGCCCGATGGTCCCCATTTTTGGGGACTTGCCACTTCTAGACACAATCCTTGTTTATCTGTTTTTAAAAATGTGTTCACAAAAAAAGTGTATTTTCTTTTTTTTTGGGGGGGGGACTGTACTTTATGACCAAACATATAATAGGATCCAAAATTTTCAATTTCATTATTACAAATGGCCAAAAAGTGCCAAATTGTGCCCTATTTGTTACAATGGGATTCCACCTACACTACTTTAAATCAAAACCTCAATAACTTTTCAATTATTTATTGTTACAGAGATAAACAGTTGGCAAAAAGTCAATAATTATCATGTAGTGACTATTGTTGATGTTTATTTGCTTCTTCACAATGTAAACAAGCTGCTGACCTGCTGTAATGTGTGTCTCTTTTAGGCGGAATTCATATTTTCTGTCTTTCAACCTCAATTACTCATGCCCACTATGATTTTCTTTAAAATTTTCACATCAGTATCCCCATATGAGAGCAATATGAACATTTTAGATATTTTACAAGCTGTTAAAGCCTTCCAGAGTATATGTATACCAAATTCAGAAAAACAGCCAGGGGCTTAAGAGGTTTAGTCTGCGGGGCTCTGTAGGGGGCTATAGCGCATGCGTCAGAACACCTTTATCTTTCATCTTTTTGTGGACGTTCGGTTTGTGCGTCTCGTTGCGCCTCGCGTAAGTCGGACACACGGCTAGATTTGAGGTCACGCAAGATCAGATGCGATAGGAGCGCCTTGCCGATAAATCAATCGCCCAATCAGTTTGTCTTTCACGGTGCTCCCTGCTTGACTTTCTACCCGTCTCCCCTTTCAGCCTATCAATATCTGGCCTCATCTGTCTTTAACACTATCTACTCCATGCAGAAACATTTTGCATTATTCACTAAAAGCTATTAAATAAGTATTTCCAGGTTGACCTTGAGCCCATAGGCACTATCTGTCCTGTAGCGTTGGTTAATCAGCGTCCTTGCGAGAAAGACGATGCTTCCTTATCGTGACAGGCAGTGCGCCCGTCAGCACTTGTGCGCATGTAAAAAATGAAACAACCAAGCCACAATAATATTCCGAGAAATGACAATAGCTCCTCTATTCGCTCCCCTGTGTGGCTGCATCGGACTGTGTTCTGATCTGTCAGCAGGTTTTCATGTTGTCTGTCCATCCCCCACCTCTGTGTGCGAAAAACACATGCAATCTACATACAAGAGCAATGGGAGTCTTCTTCACTATCTCCTTTGAAAACGCTGCATAAAACATGAAAAGAAAATTCTGGTATTAAACTGCTATCTGAGGAGGTTTCATTAAATTGTAAATTCTCTTTTGGGAAAGTGTGTTGCTGTGGCATTTTTCTAACTGTTCTGCCCTGTGCATCGTTCCAGTTCTTGCTCCAACAATTTGCTGAATGTCTCACCCCCTTCACCCCCTTCACCCTGGATTGTCCTGCCAATAAAAGGGCAGGGCAGAAATACTCATTTCTTTTCATCTTTTTTGTGTTGTTGATTCCCTTTGTGTTGTGAGGTTAATATTAAAGGCACTATACCTGATTTTTTTATGACAAACAATGATAGAGGGAGCGAGTATATTCAATTCATAGTTATGGTCTAAACACATTCCTAACTTTCCTCGCACATTTCTAAAACCCCATTTCTTCATAGAGACAAGTTTATACGTGCATTTCACAACTAGCAGGGTCACTTTTTAGGGCCGCTGTCACAGAAATGCAAGAAAACCTGCCTGTGAACCCATGAAACAAAAATGCTTTGTATTTAGATGCACCGGATTATCAATCAATCAATCAATTTAATATCATAACAGAAGTCATCTCAAAGGTCGGTATGGACAAAAACAAATCAATATCAGACATCAATATCAATATCAGACATCAAGAATGATCAAAAATAAGTCACACACGAATGAAATGTCTCGACCAGATGTAATGTCCCGTGAATAAGTAAATCACTTAGAGTTACAAGCTTAGAGTATCCCCCATCCTTAGACCTTCCTCTACGGTGAGGAAAAACCCCAAAAACCACATGGTAAAAAAAATTGAGGAAACCTCGAGGAAAACCAATTAAAGGAAGGATCCATCTCCCTTGGACGGATGGGCTAGTGGTGAATTTTGGTCGACCAGAATCCAATAGCAATGTTCAGCAAGAGTTGCAGCAGCAATTAAACTGGACGTATAGCCACTAGTTAAGAGGTTCCGCATCTGATTTAGTTTTTCTACATAAACAATTCCAAAATATAATGCTT
>OMNZ01124410.1:0-12311 GCA_900303255.1 Lesueurigobius sanzi
GTGCATTACGCATTTCCTATATCTCCGCTGCACACAGTGAGGTCTTTCAAAGCGCATGTAAATTAGCCACATGGCACATGAACGCAAAACAAACGTAAGGACGGTCCCCAACTGGGTAAACTGGGACTTTCCCATCAGAGCCATGTTGTGGAGTGGCACATTTCATTCATAAAGCAGTGAAACGGTGATTTGCTGCGGTTCATGAGACATGACATAGCGTTTGCTTTGCTACAGTGTTCTGTGGAGAGCAGCAGCGTCACTTCAAAGCAGCGAAGGTTAAAGTGGAGGAATTTTAACGCTGCGTTAATTTATTTTATCGCGATAATTCTACCATTTTCACGCAATGCGTTAACGCGATAATTTTCCCAGCCCTAATATACAGTATATATATATATATATATATATATATATATATATATATATTAAACCTTTTGGAGTTTGGAGTGAAAGAAAAAAATATGCAAACAAGAAGGATATACAGTAAGCTACTGGCAAAGAAACAAGCCCAGGGCTCCCTCTGACTCAGCGATTTGGTGACTTTTAATCTTCTCCATGAAAATAATGTCTAGATTAAACCCGTCCGTGATGTAAAAAAGGTTGGTCGAGTACCCGTGTCAGTACAGTCGTGCAGTTGTGCTATCACTGGTTATCCACATTGTCACTCTGCAGTCTTTTCAGATGTATAACTTATTACATTTAGACCTGTATCTAGACCGAAACATATTGAGGGTAGTAACATGATATGAAGGGGCCACTACAGAACCCTGACTTAACAGTAGGACCCCAGTATTGTCTCACTCAGTTGTTTTCTGTCTATTTGTGCATCCATATTCAACACAGTGAATGGGCATCGTGATTGTCTCGATCATTGCATTTCTTTCAAGGGTAATCCAACTTATTATTTGTTGAATAGATTTGAAAAACAATTCTATAATTTCATTTGTTGTTAATCCAAAGTGTACGTTCCTATATCCATGGTACGTCTCTGGGTACACGCCAAAATGGCGGTGTAAATAAAACGGCGTGACCCGTGACAACACTGGCAAATCATCTATGTCTATTATCAGCTCTGTCTCTTCTTCATCCGGTTTAAGTACCTCTTCATTGAAAAGGTGCAGCACAGGCTTCACGAAAGAGATGAGCTAACATACTGCTCACCTGAAAGTGCATCTGTAAATTCCAGCCGAGGGCTCAGAGCTTTGTGAATGGCCTCAAGCACCTCTATGTCCTGCCATGAAGGTGCAAGGTGCAAGGTTTTTGTTGTCTGAAGACAACACCTTGGTAATGGCCTTTTCCTGTTCCAACACACGAGCCACCATTGCGATGCGGGGACTCCACCTGGTTGGTGATTCAGTCACCAGCATGTGCTCTTGAGCAGCAGTGAGTTCCCTTTTCTTTTTCCATGAGTATGAGAAGGCTGCCACTACCTTCTTACACACACCAATGGTCCTGTCAACATGCTTCTGCCGGTCCTTCATGCTTCCCTCTGTTGCAAAAAATAAAAACAATTTTATTTTTGAATACAAAACATACAAAGCAAAAATAACCGTTATACAAGAATGTTTGTACGTAGTACTGCATGGACAATTTAATAACGACACTAACAAAGAGATTTTATTTAATTGAATCAATTATTATTATTATAGTCTTTTTTGTACATTATTGAATATTATTGAATATTATTTTATAATACAATAAGTATTTTATCTGATCCATAAACTACTTACCAACATGATGCAGTCTGTGTCCACACCACTGCATCCTTCTCCACCCCTTTAACGCAGCAGTCTTGATCATGTTGGAGGTTTTGTCTGTAGTGATGCTAACATGACGTTCCTCTTTAAGGCCCCAAGAAGCCAAAGCATCCTCAAGTCCCAGGCTTATCATTTCACCTGGGAAGTACATTGCTTGCAGGCACATGTAATGGATGGTACAGCTTAAATAGGGCTGCGATGTTCTGCTGGGCCAGATGTCTGTTGTTGCTGCATAGTAAATAACTTTCTTAAAGTCGCTTTCAACTTCTGCTCGGCAGCTGTCATACAACTTTGGCAATGTCGTTCTCGAGAAATAGTGTCCGCTAGGGAGTGTATTGCTATCCATAACGTGCATTCGTTTTCTGAATCCAGGCTTTTCAGCAGAATGTATTGGCACCATGTCCTTGGCAAGGCAGTAAGTGATTGTATTCGTTATAGTTTTCGCCCGTCTGGAGTTTCTCTCATATGGTGTAGTAGCAGTGAAAGATGAAGTGATGGGCTGCTGCTGCTTTACTTTGGTGACAGCGCCACTACCGCTAGCATGGCTACAACTGCTGCTCAACTAGTCACAACTCAGGAAGACTCAACGCAACGGAAAGTCTTTGCAAAATCTTAGGTCTTTAAGTATCAGCTCAGTTCATGTGCCTGAGGTGTGCTATTCCTTGATGCAACTTCTTGACTTCAAATAATGGAGATGCATAGCTTAGGGCAGGGGTAGGCAACGTCAGGACATTGAACTTTTGGGCCCCCAAGATAATTTTGACAAACATTGTTATTACGAATACACTGGGAAAAATAATTGTCTCAGATTAGAAAATGTCTTAAACCCTTCAACCCCAGCGTGCCAAATTTGGGTCCTGTAGGGTATAAGAGGTTAAAAGTGCTTGAACTGACAGAGTTAACATTGATTTTGACTAGATTTAGACTATTTAATTTTTTTTTCTATTTTTCGTCTCAGGTCAAGTTTTACTTTTCTCATTTTAAGTGTAAAAGTTAAATTAATGCATGCTTCATTGCCAATCTTATTTTTAGGCAGTTCAGCGCAAATTCTCAAATTCAAGGACATGTTTTCGACTGTATCGAAATGCCTCAATTTCTTTAAAAATGTTACCCCCAATCCTCTGTTAGGTCCTATGATGTTTTGAACATCCTATAGGACAGCGGTAATTATCCTTCATAAGGGGCCACATGAGAAACCTGCATTGAGGCCTTGTCCACACGTAGCAGGGTATCTCATAAAACAATGGTACTTTTCTATGATTTGGCGTCCACATTAAACCGGAGGTTTCTGCAATTAAAAACAAGGTTTTCTAAAAACTCCGACCAAGGTTAAGATTTGTGAAAACTCTGTTTAGGCGTTTGTGTGTGGTCATAAGCAACCAGGGTTTTAGGGTTAAACGTCACTGCCTGCGCCAAAATATACTCAGTGTTTACATTCAGAGCAGAGGCAGCATGGACACCCTCAAAACTGTTCGTTTTAACCATAGTTCAAGCACTTTTTGCTTCCGGTTTTGAGGAGGATCATTGGTTTTACAAATACCCTGCTACGTGTGGACAAGGCCTGAGTCAGAGGGCCACACAAACCATGACTTGATTCGGACGCATATCATGTGAATAGGGAAATACTACAGTATGTATATTGAATAACCTATTTTGACATGTTCAGAAATTTGGGAGTTTGCCCAGGTCTGCTATAGGACCTTCCTTGGGTACAGCTCTCAATTGGTTTCGGTCCTATCTACTGTCCTAAATCTAGGACAGTAGATTTTCTCTGTGGTTGACCCTAAGCTCTGGAACGCTCTGCCCCTCCATGTCTGAGCAGCCCCCACGTTGGAGTGTTATAAGTCTCGTCTTAAGACACACTTTTATTCCCTGGCTTTTAACACCGTGTGAGTTGTGTGGTCGTCTGTTGTCTTTTATTTACTTTTATGTATATATTTATGTTTTAATTATTTATTGTTTTTCAGCCTACTGTTTTTAATGTTTTAATTGTTTAGTATTTTTGCCACTTTTTTGTGAATGATTGTTCTATTATGTGCAGCACTTTGGAAACTTGTGCTATAGAAATAAAGTTGGATTGGATTGGACAGTACTCTTCCTCTGTGCCTCTTCATTTTGATGTGCCCCAGGGGTCAATTAGACGCCTGTTATGTTTGCGTTGTATATGCTCCCACTGGGTTCAGTCTTTAAAAAGCACATAGACTGTTTTCACTGTTTTGCTGAGGATGTTCAGATCTACTGTCGCAGCCAGTGACACTCGACCACAGTGAAAACACTACAGCCTTGTAGAGTTATTTAATGATGTACAGAGTGCTAACTTTCTGAACCTTAATAAAAACAGAACTGAGATTTTGGTGTTTGGACAAAGTAACCTCCTGCATGGACATGACAGTGTAATCCTATTGCCCCCATGTGAAGAACCTGGGGGTAATGATGGATCCTCGCTTTAAATTTGACAAACACAGCTGAGGACTCTGGCCGAAATGAAACCTTGTCTTCGTCCGTCGTTCCATGCTTTTGTAACCTCATGTTTTGATTACTGTAACGCTTTGTACATTGGGTTGGACCAACGCAGTGCCAGTGCTGACCTCTTCGGGGGCTTGGGGGTAAATCTTTTTCGGGGCCCTACAATCAGGGCCGTAGCCAGGATTTTGAAACTAGTGAGGTCCAGAAAACATTTAAAAAAGGGGGGTCTCGGGGTCCTCCCCCAGGAATTTTAAAAAAAACTTAAATGTGATTTCCTGCAATCTGGTGTGTTTTAAATGATCCAAAGTACTTTGAGCTGGTAAATAATAATAATTTGTGCTTTAAATAATGCTTCATTTCATATTCATTTTAGTGTTTAATGTGGGGCCTGTTACTGAAAATGCAAGTCACAGCAGATATGAGTGGAAAGTAGAAACTGTGCTATTTTAGTTTGTCCACTTATCATGAGGGTCAAGTAAGTCAAGTCACATTTTAGTCAGCACGTCACCTCAAGTTGTACATGTCGGAGTTAGCCCTAGCTATGTGAGACTATAATTACTTCTTTTATAAATATGTTTAGGCCCACAGAATACATTTATAAAATAAATCCTTAAAAGGAGCAATAGCCAAACCCATCCCTGTTTTAAGTCTAATCTTCATTAAATTGCTGCAATATATTAAAGCTGTGTGCTCCATAGTGTGTACCACAGTGGATAAAACACATGGGACAGCGCCTATATGGAACAGTCTTCCCCTGTCTGTCAGGTCCTCTCAGTCTGTGGGACAGTTAAAGTCTAGCCTGAAAACACACCTCTTCTCCTTGGCCTTCAATACAAGCTAGTGGAGTGTATCTTGTTTTTTGTAGGTTTTCTTACATGTTATTTGTATGCGATTGTGTTTTAATGTTGTTACTGCGAAGCACTTTGTTCAAGTGAAGTTGTTTTTTAAAGGTGCTATATAAATAAACTTTAATTGAATGTAATTGAATTTGAAAGTAGTGCTTTACTTGAGGCCAGAATTGGTAGGATTGGCCCCTGTTCCTTTGTTGAGGAGCCAAAGCCAACTTGCTACTCCTGACTTAGGGTAACCAGATTTTCCACAGTAAAACCTGTGACAAAATGGAAACCTGTTGGTTTGTAAACGTCTGATGTTAATTAAATGAACCAAATAGCACTGGGGTGATAGACAATTGATCTTTTTAATTGGCTCAGTCCCTATAGAAAGTTTGTGTTTGACAAAAACATGGCCAAATGTAATTAAGTTGCAAGTAAATAATGCTGCTTCGGGCATGGCACTGATGTCAAACTGGGACACCTGGGAGAGACATTGTGTGAAACTTATAATCAATGGTTTTGGTTAAATCCATGGGGAAAACAATCACAAACAGACACAACTTCAGGCTGGAGGCTGATTCCGTCGTTTTGTCGTTGAAAAGGCTGTGCAAATGTCCAATCAGTTGCTATTTAGAAAAACACGCATGAAATGTACAGAAAGCATAAGAAATAAGTGGTCTAAACTAAAGGGCTTGGTCATTCAAATATTACTATGACCATGTCCTATAGTACACTTAATCCTAAACATCAACTTTCTCTTAAATAAAAGTGCAATTTTCTATATATTTTCAACAATCAAAGTAAAGAACATTGGATTTCGAAAGCATATGCACACTTAATCCACACACACACACACTGGACTGCCACAGTTAATGGAAACAGGAGGAGAGGGAGCAGGATTAGAGCAGTAATGAAGAGGTGCTTGAATGTCTGGGTCTCCCAGGGGGCTGTTAGACCCTCTCTGAGCCGCAGACAGATGAGCGTGAAGCGCGCAGACCATCCATCCTGCTCCTGTCCAGCTAAATCACTCCTGAGGGCTCCACGCTGCGAGCCATAATGTGCCCATATGGTGCTGCCTGCACACCTGCACACTGTTTACCCTTCGCTATACAAGGAAAAGCTGCCGATGTTTACATTTGGTGTCTTTCTTTGTGAAGCGTTTGTGTAGATTCAACGAGAAATACTGTATTTTCTGTCTCTGATGCAGTGGGAATTTTGTCTACTAAAGTATTTCGTCATAATTTTAGTTTAAGTAATGTTTTTGCTGACTCAAATTAAGACTAAAACTAAATTATATGTAGTGACATCACGTGACACTTCTGAGGAAGGCAGCCCAAACTGTCAAGATAAAACAAACACACAGGCCTGGCTATAACAAAGAAACTAGCATAGAAAATGTACTTCATGTCTCAAAATATGGTATAATAGTGTTTTTTTCTGCTCTTTAGTGGTTTATTCAAGACAGTCATCTTTTCGACAGCAATCTTATTTAAGATGTTTGCAAGCACTTAATTGCATAATTATTTTTGACGGTTTGCGAAAATACAGCTTCATTATCGTTATATAGGAAGTCTCCCAAAAATATTGAGGTATTCATTTTTATTATCACCCTAAGGGGCGGGTGATGAAGTTTGTCTAAAAGTAGTGACAATATTACCAAACATGTGGCCAGTAGAAAGGACTTTCAGCCACAAGAATAATATAGCAGCTTTGTGAATCCAATCACTATCAAATAAGGATCAAGTGTCTCCCATAGAGTTGTATTGGCGCCCACTCCAACTGAAGTGAACGCAAACATTGGTACTACTGGTGGGACTTGATTCAAATTTTGTATCAAATTAGTTACAGGGTCTGTAATTAATTCATCAAAATGAATTGCATTTTAATGGTAAAGCCAGTGTTGGGCAAGTTACTTAAAAATTGTAATATGTTCTATATTACTAGTTACAGCTTTAAAAATGTAGTATGTTTGTATTACATATTACGGTTGCAAAAATGTAACTGAGTTACACTACTTTGAGTTACTTTTAGCAGAATATAAACTGAAAAAAGTGAGAATAATGCCACCAAGCTAAAGTGTAATCAAAGATTTCCTTTTCCTCAGTCGTCTCCATTGTCTCTTGTTTTGTTTTGACGAGATTACTGTAGCTACAAGTCACTTCTACATCAGTATCCAACTTGATTTGGTGCTGCATATTATTTGGGGGGAGTTGCACTTGTAACTTGAAGTAACTTGACTTACTTCAATTGTAATGACTAATATATTACTGTATTTTGTGTAAGTAATATATTATATTCCTCAGTTACTGAAAAAAGTAATATATTTCTGTAACTAGTTACTTTTGTAATGAGTTACTCCCAACACTGACAATGACAAAACATCTTTATTTTGTTATTGTAAACTGCAACTTGTGAAATGTGCTTATTACAAAGTCATCTCTGTGAAGAATTGTGATGTTCGAAATGTGTGAGGAAAATTATGAATGAGTTGGAACAACTATCATTTTAATTTACTCGCTCCCTCTTTCATTGTTTGTAATTAAAAACTATGGTGTAGTGCCTTTAATTTATCACCGTCATCATGTGGGCTGGTAGGACTGTTTGTGCCGCAAGTATAGAATGAACATGAGTGAGGTCTGTACTCTGACGTGCTTCGCGATGGTACCTGAGGGTGGAATAGCTTTGATAATACAGTGACCAAAAACCTATTTTCCACCATAATTTGCAAATAAATTATAAAAAAAATCAGACAATGTGATTTTCTGGATTTTCTTTTCTCATTTTGTCTCTCATAGTTGAAGTGTACCTGTGATGAAAATGACAGGCCTCTCTCATCTTTTTAAGTGGGAGAACTTGCACAATTGGTGGTTGACTAAATACTTTTTTGCCCCACTGTATGCAAATTCCGTTTTTGCACAGTTTGCACATGACGGTGGTCTTTTCAATCGTTCCATCAGGACATCTCGTCGTGCTGCATTAGTCATCTCCGGTGTTTTTGAAACGATAAGGCGTCGCCAGAGATGGAGAGGTAAGTGCAGCAGGAGGAGCTCATGCGCTGCTAAAAATGTCCATTCAGAGATTGCTCAAACGTGCGCAAGTGGCTCCAAACTGTTTCTGATGAGGGAACAACATTGTAGCATGCGAAAAAGCTCTAGAACAGGGGTGCACCAAAACAGCATGCCCTACTCAATAGCACAGTGACTAAAGGATATTTAATCATAGATCTGTTTGTATTTGGTCTTTCTACATGTAAAACAATATTATGTTTGGCCCTTCGCCCGCTAATTTTGGCCCTCCATAGCCTATTTTGGCCCTTCATGGAAAAAACTTTGGGTACCCCTGCTCTAGAACCTCAATTTTGCGTAATTTAAAGCAAAAACTAGCCCCCCCCATCAGCCAAGTGTCTGCATCCTCCATTAAGCGAAAAGGACTTCTGTATTTGGAAAAAAGCGTTTAATTGCGTGAAAATCTTAATAGTTAATTAATCAAAGTTTACACGTTAACGTCCCAACCCTAATTGGTACTAATTCGAGCCTGAATCATGCATGATACCTTTTAATATCATATCTATTTTAAAGATGTTCACTTTTGTCAGAAACACTGAGTGCTTTTTGTGCACATTGTTCAATAATTAGACTCCCATCCAAGAAAAATGCTTGTCATTCCATTGAAGCACTCTTTTGTGAGAACCGCTTCAACAACGTCAGCTTAAGTGGCAGGAACACCAAACATCCCCATTCGTTATTTCTAAATCAGATCTTTTGTGAGTCAGTCAGGTCGCAAGCCTCCGAGGAAGTATGTTAAAATTAGCTTTCGACAATCGTCTTCATGCCACGTCCGCCGCGCGAGTTTGCTCCATTGTGGACCGTTGGAAACCATTCATTACCGGCCCGGGTAACCGAGCCCGAAGAATGCCTCGTCAGCCCCACGCATGCGACAGGATGTGCCCACACCGAATCAGTCTCTCCGCTGCATGCGCTTTTGTCATTTTAATATGAGAAAATAAATGGGTGCGCGGTGTTCACTGGCCACACTCGATTTGGTTCGGGCCACGCTTTGTGCTATTCAGATTCGACGCAGCAGGGACTAATAGGATGCAACAGGAAATGCAAAGAAATTACCCCAAACGGCACATTTCTTTCTTTTGTGCTGACTGTCGCACTTGCCTATCCAAGGATGTAATTTAAATGGCTTCAAGGATGTCTGAAAATCAACAGGATATTGGAAACGTGAAGTTACCAGGAATGTGCCGGATCGGGTGTGGGGCCATGCCATTTCTGCGAATGGGTTCTGCGGTTTTCCCTACCTCTGACATGTTCAAAATGACAGGATGAAGGAGAATGAAACTTATCCCTAACCCTAAGTCTGAGGGAAAAACTGTGTTGGTAGAACTACTCATTAATTTAGTACCCTAGGCATTATTTGACTATGTTTCACCTCATTGTAATACAACTCAAGTCTCTATCCATTTATGTTCCAAAGTCATGCACAAAAGATGGCAATGTGGTAGATTTTAAGGTGAGGCCCTGCAGGTGAGTAGTGGAAAAAAATCTCTAAGTGCTTCACTCTGCGAGCCGTGGTTCACTGTGTCGAAGCAGTTCATTGGCTCAGTCTCTGTCCGCCATTGGCTCAGTGCGTGTCAGTGTGTTGCCTTGGTTTGGCAGCTTCGAGTGGCGAGGCACTCAATCACGGGCGTATTCTGGCCTTTCATTCGGTGGTAAATATGTTAGTCTTGAAATAAATATGCACACATTCCCCTCACTTCCCAATTGGCATGTTGTTGGAGCAAGTTTTCTGCGACTGGATGTGGGAAACGTGAGGAGATGATCAATGATAGGGTGAGGAAAACAAAGTGCTCGGGAAGTCGGTACCACAAAAAGTAGCTTCTGTTTGAAACTTCTATCGCACACATTTGCCTCCATGCGTTGTCCGCAAGATATCAGTAGAATAAAGCAGCTTTGGAGCTCCGAGCCTTTTGAAACATTTTTGCAAGGAAAGCCTCAAACAAGTGTGACACAGCTTCACTCGTCCTTCACTATAGTTTTCATATACAAATACTGCAATTCATGCATGCAAATGTAAATAATGAACAATATTTAAAAAAAAAAAAAGCATGATGTTGGCCAGTAGAACGGACTTTCAGCCATAAGAATAATAAGGCAGGTTTGTGGATCCAATCAGTATCAAGTATAACATTTATCAATTTTCTTTTTTGAAATACCTTGCCCTCCAACTGAAATCGAAAAAGTATATGATTTTCTCTTTAAACCATCCTAATGAGTTCAGTGTATACAACCTTACAGCTATTTCTAGGATTAATCCACATAAAGCTGCTTTTCATTGACTCCTACATGCCCTCGCACCAACATACACATGTTTTTAAACCTGACAGCGAGCTCCTCAGTAAACGTGACTCTCCCTATTAGGAAACACACAAACCACTGACTCTCTCCTTTCACTGTTTTTGCGCCTCGGAGCGGATCTGGCAACGCGCTGACCCCCTCTGTCCCATTAGAGCTCATCTGTGGCACGTTTTAGCCCGTCCCTGACACCGCGATTCTCCACGCCTCGCAGGAACAGACGAGTACGCGACGGGATTACGCTTTCGAGAACGCTCTCCCTCGGCCTGTCGAGTGCGCGCGCTTAACACGGAGTGCTTCCGCTGCGTTGGTGGTTCGGTGGCAGCCGTCCACTCCTCGCTAATCCCCGTCAGTTTTTTTTTGGCTCCGGCGTTCAGCGCGCATGGTTCGGGGACATTTTCCTCTTCGGCTCGACGGCGTTACAGTGGGTGACTTTGTATGCGGTTGCTGTTTACGAGCAGGAGGAGAGACTCGTACCAACAGGTGGAAAGAGTTATCTGAGCGTTGCACATGCACAAGTGGATTTACCTGCAGGGAGACACGCTGCGGAGCACATCTGTTGGCGCGCTGCTGGATGAGGCCTGACGTTCAGCGTTTATCGACTTGGCATCCGCGGAAATACCCAACCACAGAGGTCCTTAACGTCCTTGGCTGAACTCCCCTTGCTCTTGTCAGTGTCAAAGTCAAAAGAGCGAACCAAGAACTACATATTAGACACAGTACTGTACATTTCGGGGGGGGGGCACTGGAGGCAAAACTATTTTACTTTATTACTGACATGAATGTGAGAGAAAATTGTATTGCAAGGTCATTTTATCTTTTCATATAAAAATAAGGCCAAAATTGTCTACTGCAAAATCGAAATAATGGATACAGACAGATTTTATTTTGTTGATATATTTGTTAAAATGATTTCTTCAGAGGGGGTAGAAGGATATTTTTGTTTTGTTTGTAAATAAACTAGTTTTTGCTGAATAAATCTGTAAAAAAATATATTTTGTCTTGTTTCAGACTAGGAATTGCACATTGAAAAATCCCTCTGAACAAACCTTCAGAATATTGTTAAGTCCAAGACTGGAAAGTTTGATGGCTGTCAGTGCTACTAAAGGGGAGATGTTGTTGCAAGAGTGAAAGAAAAATGCATTTTGAGAAAGTGGACTTTGAATTTACAATTTCCATATTGTTCTATGAAGAAACGTTTAATCAGTGCAATAATAAAAGACCTTATTGTGGAGATTAGGTCATTTATTTATTTCCAGGTGAAAGTGTATCCATCCATCCATCCACTTTCTTCCGCCTATCCGTTGCCGGGTCGCAAGGGCAGCAGTCCAAGCTGCCCGGCTCACATTGCACCAGTCCCTTATGGCTCCTCCTGTAGGTGGTGGGTCCACAGGAGAACGGCCTCACGACGCTCCTCTGGGCACCGTAACAGTCCTTGATGGTCTCATAAGGGGCTTCTGAACCCGTTCTTGGTCTGACCCGTCACCTAGGACCTGTTTACCACAGGAGACCCAGGAGCATAATGCCCCAGACAATATGGCTCCTAGGATCATTCAGGTGTTCAAACCCCTCCACCACGATAAGGTGGCGGCTCGAGGAGGGGGGTGAAAGTGTATATGTTATAAAATTAAACTGGCCCCCTATTACTTTTGTCTGTTAGTGACTCTCCTTAATTTTCAAACATTTTGGGCCAGGTTGCTCTTTCACCTGATAAGAAATGACCTAATCTTTACAATAAGGAGTGTAATTATTGCACTGATTCAACAATATTGAATTTGAACAGATTCATTCACTAATAACTAGCTTATTAAAAGATATCCAAAATCCTTCCAGAACAAATATGTGTCACAAATATATTAACAATAACAACAAAAAATGTAAATTTAAATCTGTCTTTA
>OMNZ01124441.1:2384-20253 GCA_900303255.1 Lesueurigobius sanzi
AACAGGCGGCGACGGGGCGGAGGTGGGTTGCAGCACAGCTGGGAAGCGAACGAGCCTGAGTGCTGGAGGTTTAAAAGCTGGACTGCGGGCGATGATTGGTTGCGACGAAGGTGTGCTCTTGCGCTGATAGGCTGAGGTGGAGGAGTGATCCTTGCAGACGTGCTCATTGGCTGGAGGCAGGTGATGCTGTAATTAGTCTTCCATACCACAAAAACGCAGGGCCAACTATGGCAGCCTCCGCTCCCAGACCTCTGTCTCCTTCAGTGTCCCTGCAGTGGCCACAGAGCAGAGGAAAAAGGCCTTCTCCGTCTCAGGTCCCTCCAGCTGGAACATGCTTCAGCAGGACCTGAAGATTTCCAGCCTGGTCACACTTGGAGAATTTTTATTACAAGGTCTGAAGAAAGAATCTACAGGAAACAGCTGTTGTTTTAACTAGAAATCTTAAACCATGTCCTGTTTTAACTGTTGTATTTATACTTGTATTTGTACCAGAAGTTACATTTGTCAATGACAGAATATTTTTAGCGCTGACAGAACATTTTGAAGGCTGTCTTTCATTTTGAAGGATTGAAAACCAAGTCATTGTCATCGTTTGAGAGTTTTACACACGTTTTATCACAATTTAGTTTCCAAATTCGTGTTCTATGATTCTACTCATTTATCCTGCAATCTGTTTTCTTACATGCATAATACTAAATATATAATGAGAGATTTATTAATGAAGGATAAAAATAGCTCACAACAGTTTTTTTTTACAACCCGGTCCTTCAAAATGAGAAAAATGATCCCTAGTGACACCACTGATTTACACTGTTTGTATTCAAGTGTTAATTGTACTCAAGGGACAAACCTGTATAAATAAAGGATTATAAGATTTTACACAGTGTTAATACACCTACATTTTAGTTTTTCAGCCTATTGCCCAGTCAAGTTTTATCTTATCACATCTTCATTCACAAAAAAACAATAAAACTGCCAAGTCAATGCTTGAATGAAAAGGAGCATGTGGAAGTGTGACTTTATGACATGTACAAATAAGCAAATTGTATCAGCTTTATTATTTGGATTTGGACAACCTGTAGTAAAGTGTTCATAATCGTCCATATTGTCATGAACTCTCCCACAGCTCACTGTAATCTAAGCAATGTGAAGGGCATCTGGGGTAAAATTCTGCCAAATTTTCAAAAGATAAAGTATAGGCTGATAAGCATTAACTCTCCCTCAACATTTAGCCTGTTTAAAATGCACATATTGAACTTTGACTCTTAACCTTGATATTGAAATGCTGTGAACCAAGTGTCAGGTAAATCGATGGTTATCAATTTCACTGCCACGGACTCTCAAGTACTGGAGCAAGGGCAGGTCGGACTTTAGCATATTCTCAAAAAGATTTTGCGACATATATGGAATTAATTAAGAAGACATTCAGTGGTGCGTGCGGTAGGTCACGTTCACAGTTCAGTTCAGGACAAGTGCAGTTTTTGAAAGAAAATTGACAAATATTTCCCCTTATCGTAATTTGAGAGCGACTGGAGTCACAATCCTGCCATATAGGGCCGTAGGGAAGTGTCAACAGCCTTAGAACTTAGCCCAGGGTGAGACAATATGAGGTAACGAGCCATATTAAGTATGAATAGGCTAAGAGGTTTCCTACCTTTAGCACCAAGAGAGGAGGGACTTACAGATAATTCCTCCTTCTGGTTTACTCTTAAGAGACCCACAGCGTGCTCAAGTCGTTATTAAGCTGATGACGAGGACTGAAGAATCATTGCCTACGATGGAGAAACCTGCCATATTATTCTTGAAACACCATGCACATGTTTTTGAATGTTGTCTCCACTTTTATGAGAAAATAATTAGCCCTTAGTTCATATGTGCTGCCAGACAAGACATTGGACTTCGTGACAGTTTTTGTTTCATGTGGATTAGAGAAATTACAGACAAGAAATCTGCGTTTTTGACAGTTACCATCGTTTCCACCATGGAATTTCCCACTGTCCTCCACCTCATGTTCCTCCACTATAGGCTCTTTACAATGTTGTGATGTCACGTGAACGCATCCTACTGGACTAAAATGTATCTTGTAACAATACAATACAACACAATATTTCCATCTAATGCAGGACCAATGTTGAATCTATATCACTCACCGCTTTTTCTACTTGTACATATAGCATAAATTTGACTGTTCCCTCTGTGTTTCCCGTCCTCAGACCCTCCGTCCGTGATCATCGAGGGCTACGACCACAACTGGTACGTGGGCCGGTCGGACGCCGAGCTGCTGTGTCGCGCCACCGCCAACCCGGCCCCCACCACCGTCACCTGGACATCGTGAGTGTACCCCCCACCAAAACCCATCCATCCATCCATCTTCTTCTGCTTATCTGTTGCCGGGTCGCGGGGGGCAGCAGTACAAGCATGGTCTCATCATAAGGGGCTTCTGAACCGCTCTTGGTCTGACCCGTCACCTAATCGTGGTGGAGGGGTTTGAGCACCATCAAAACCATCAAGCTAAAACATGCACAATAGGCTCATGCTCTATCTTGATCAGGGGTAACCAATTGAAGTCCACCAAGGTCCAATTTGAAAAAAACAAGTGCATTTTTTGACTTTGAAATTGAAAAATGAGATTATTCAAACTTAGAAGTCTAATTAATGGCTAATTATAACTCTTCAACACAGAGCCAATCAGGTTCCTACAAGTGCAGAAGGAAAGGAGAAAGATGAAGTACATGTCAAGAGAGCCCTCTCAGCCTGTGATTACCCTAAATCGTCTTTCGCTAAATCTCAAAGGAAAAGATTAGTTAAAGAACAGGACAAACAGGGGACAGAACCAAAAAGGAGAGGAGTAACGGTACCTTATGTAGCCGGAGTCTCAGAGAAAATGCAGAGGGTCTTCAGACAACATAAAATCCGAGTTTATTTCAAACCAATGAATACATTTAGATAAAAACTGGTTCACCCTAAAGACAAGATCCCAAACCACAAAAAGAGCAACATACTTTATTGTGTTCATTGCAAAGAAGAGGATTGCAAAAAACATTACATTGTATAGACAAAACAATTACTGAAAACAAGGCTTGGCCAACACCGAAGAGGGAACTCTAACGGGAACGGCCCTCAGTCGGCCGTACATCTCCATCTCAAAGCCACCAAACACTAATTTGAGGACAGTGAGGTTAAGGTTTTATCGAAAGAAAGTAGATGGTCCAGCTATGAATCGCAATGGAGGTCTCAGGTACAGATTGGATCCAATCTATAACAATTTACAGAGACAGAAACCTATTGAGAATAACAACTTGAGAGCGGAACCATCTCAATGTCATGCTAAAGACCCTGGACTACTGGGAGCAGCAGGGCCATAGGGGAGTGTCAACGACTTAGAAGGTAGCCCAGGGTGAGACAATAGGGAGCTATCGAGCCAGTGCTTAATTTGATCCGGCTTTGGGGGGAACGCATTCCGGGAAATCGGAATTTTGAGCTTTATTTGATCCGGGAAATAAAATACTCCAACAACTTTTAAATATGCAATTATTTTGGGCTGTTCCCTCATAAAATCCACCCAGTACACACGTGTTCCTGAAAATCTGGATTTACAAATTAAGCACTGTAACGAGCCATATTAAAGGGGCTATACCTGATTTTTTTTCCTAGAAGTGGAATGAAATTTGTTTTTCCTCCTTTAGCATATTGCAAACTCAAAAAAGTGTGGAAATTATACTCTGCATCTAAATATAAGGCATTTATTGTCAATTTCATGGTTTGCAGGCTAGTTTTCTCGTATTTCTGTGACTATGACCCAAAAAAGTGACCCTGCCAGTTGCAAAAAGTGCTTATAAACTCATCTCTAAGAAGAAACAGGATTTTAGAAATGTGTGAGGAAAGTTAGGAATGTGTTTGGACCACAACTATCAATTTATTTTACTTGGTCCCTCTTTCATTATTTGCAATTTCAAAAAACATGAAAAATCAGGTATAGTGCATTTAAGTACCATTTAGCACCAAGAGAGGAGGGACTTAGAGGTTAACTCCTGCTGGTTCACTCTTAATAAGCCCACAGCGTGCTCCAGGCTTTAGTAGCTGATGATGATCTTTGGACTAAGATGGAAACGTCCTACTCTTCAACTACAGAGTACAGATGAAGCCTGAATAACTTTTGCCTACAATAATTAATGGCTGGTTTCCACCTACCCATGTTTGGTAAAGGTTTAATTGTAAACTTTGTGTTGTTCTCTTGTGGAAGTGTAAATAAGATAAGATAAGATAATTCAGCCTAAACCCTTTCGTACTGTGACTACCACGACTAAAGAATCCCAAAATAATTGAAAGTTTCTCCCTATAAATTCCCACCTTTGATGCAGACGCAAAGACTACCTTCCGAGTCCGGATTACTCCATGTTGGATACTTTTACTGTACGAGATGAGAGAAACTAGTATTTTATGACAACTTTTTTGGCTGAACTTTTCCAACTTGTGTCTTGGCCAACTCCGCAGTGTGAGCTGAAGGGCTCAACGTGTTACTTTGTTCTGAAGGATGGATCACTGGAAACACTGAAGAATGATTTAGGCTGTGTGTTTTTATGTGTACGCCGCAAGTGTGAAAAGATCCTGGCTTTAACCGAGGCACACTATGAATGAATGTTGTACTTTGTTTTCATGCTAAATTGTAACAACATTTTCAGTTAAAAACAGGCAAGTCATGTTGAGGTTTTATTTCTAATTTCTAGGTCAAGATAAATACTGTATGTTCAACAAAAATATATGACCTCAACTGGACAGGCTTAAGATTGTGACTATCAACCTTTGCTGCATTTACTGACTATTTTAGAAATGGCTAAGATTGCCTATATTTTTGGCGACGAAATCTAAATAATAGATAGAGCCAGGTTTAAATGTATGGTTTTATTGAGTTGGATCTTGTTTAGTGTTTTAACAGTGTTAGTTGCTGTTCGGTTCGGAGCGCTCTCTGTTAAAGACAAATCCAAAATACAAAAACTTGTGAAGGTGGCTTTGAAAATAGTCACATCGGCAAAGATCCCGTCACTCCAAGTGATTTATGAGAAGACACCTGTGACCAACAACATGTCCTGCACCTGGTCCTGGTGAATATGAAGTACTGCCTTCAGGAAGGAGCTTCAGACCCATCAGACACAGAACTAATCGCTTCAAGAACTCTTTCGTTCCAACTTCTGTGGCACTTCTTTACATACAGAGAGTTTTTTCGTATTTATTCTGTAGGACGCTCTTTCTAGGAATGTATATTTTAATAATTCATCAGAACAGTCGAACGAATGCTGTTTGGGGAATGTTTTCAATACGGCTGAGACACTGCGGATGTGGCGTTTTTCTGTTGTTGGAGAATGGTCTGACTTGTATGTATTGTATGAATTGTGTGAGCAGACGAGCAGCACTGTAGCCCAAGATAAATTTCCTCTTTGGGGATGAATAAAGTTAATCTTATATTATTTTTTCTAATCTTAAACTAGTTATTAGAGAATAAATGCATTTTTAGGGTTCAAAACAGAATAAATTAGGCTAGGAAATAAATCTGAACAAACCTTCAAAAAGTTCATACTGTCTTCTGAGTTTAAACAGTTTTTAGCGTTCTTTTAGTAGTAGTCTTCAAGCAGGTAAACCAGGGGTGCCCAAAGTGCGGCCCGGGGACCGAATGTGGCCCTCAGACCAATTTTTGTTAGCCCACAATTGGTGAATTGGCACACATCACCAGAGATTATCTTTTTTGTGCCAGTTTAACGATTGTACACAATTAAAACCTTTAATAAACATTTGTGTAGGTTCTCAGTCGTACAGGAGTTGTCCATCGTAGGCAAAAATTCTTCAGTCTTCATCTGTACTTCATCTGTAGTTAAGTTAGTTTAATAAACATGACTAAAACAAGGACAAGACCAGGTCAAATCCTGGATTAAAGTAGGTCCAAACCAGTTCTAAAACAGGACTAAAAGTAGGTCTAAACCAGGTCTAAAAGCAGACTAAACCAGGTCTAAACTATGATTAAACCAGGACCAAACAAAGCTTTATCCAGGACTAAATCAGGACTAATCAAGAACTAAATCTAAGAATAAATCAGAACTGATCCAGGTCTAAGCCAGGTTTATTCCAGGACTAAACCAACCCTAACCCAGTGTAGTCTAAACCAGGTCTAAACCAAGTCTAAACTAGGTCTAAACTTGGGTTAAAACCAAAATCAGGTATTATTCTGAACTAAAGTAGGTCACAACCAGTGCTAAAATAGGACTAAAAGGAGGCCTGAACCAAGATTAAACCAGGACTAAACTATGATCCAATTTAAGAATAAACCAGGACTGATCCAGGTCTTTGGCCCTCCATGTCATGTACACTTCAATATGCGGCCTTCCATGGAAAAAAGTTTGGACAAAACCTCCTGTCTTACTAAAAGAACGCTAAAAACAGGACAAACCTTCAAAATGTAGACAAGTACAAGACTGGAAAAGTTTGGATTCTGTAAGAGTTACTTAAGCGGAGACGTCGCCGCAATGTGAGAAAATGCATTGAAGTCATTGAAGTTCCAATTTCCCATGTAGCTCTATGGAAAATGCAATAATTACACTCCTTATTGTAAAGATTAGGCCATTTATTTGTTTCCAGGTGAAAGTTTATATGTTAAGAGCAAACTGGCCCAAAACCTGAACATTGAATGAATTGAGTTCTACCTGCATTGCCTCCCGTTAAGTGGTGGATAAAGATAAAGATGGACAGTCGATGTGCCGGGATAACTCCAGTATTAGGTCATCGTCTGTCTGTGTGAAAGCTGCACTCGTCCATGACTCCCACTCCTCTTCTTAAAAAGCAGAAACGAAGTCCGAGTACAAGCTTTCGACATTAGCTGTGGCCCAGATATCACGCTCCGTCCCTGCGCCTGCTGTGAGGACAGTCAGAGCGTCTCACTGTCTCTCTGTCTCTGCTCCCTTTAATGATCCTTTGTGTCTAACGCGTGACAAACATGGCGGCGCTCCGTGCGGCTGTGGACAGATGGCGTGCTGAGCCAAGCGGTTTCTTCATCAACGCTGAGCTGTGATTCTTCACATTAATGCTCTCTTTGATTCTCACAAACTGCTGCTGCTTAGACACATCTCGCTTCATCTGCTCCGTCTTCTGTCTGCTGTTTCGGGGCTTCGTCTGGGACTGGTCTTTTTCTCTGCTCTTTGCCACATCTTATTTCATCCGAGTGACTCCGACTTCAGCTTCAGTCTGATAGAGAAGTTAAGAGGCAAAGAGATTGGAGCATGAGCCAATAGGTTCATGTTCTAGAAGTCTATTTTAGTTGGAGGAGTGTGCCAATACAACTCTATGAGAGAGAGAGTTTTTGGCCATGGTTAGTGGTTGTGCGAAGCCATTTATTGTCGAAGAACTGATTTAACTCTTTTGAAATCATAATGAAACAGAAACTACTCAAATGCCCCTGATCTAACGTTTACATAACCTTCAACAACTGTCAGGAAAATTGTTCAGGAGCAAAGAAAAACTCACTTCAGCTGAAATACAGGACTCTCTGACAAAATGGACTCTGAAAAAATGTGTTTGTTTCAAGATGCACAATATGTAAACTTTTGATCAGGGACATTTGGCTAGTTTCTCTAGTTGCAAACACTTTTTTTGCAACTAGAGAATTTGACATTTTTTAGAGTTCTTTTAGTAAGACAGGGAGGTTTTGTTTACCTGCTTGACTAGTTTCAACTACTTCCTGTAGTCTTCGTCAGAAACATCACATGATGGTGAAGTGACGTGTCCAAGGCTGTTCATATGGATTTTCCAGTCAGGAAGCTTGCACCCCCAACTGACTGACTGTCTGAAGAAGACTACAGGAAATAGTTGAAACTAGTCAAGCAGGTAAACAAAACCGCTAAAAACAGTTTAACCTCTTAAGCCCGAGGCCTTTTTCTCCAAAAAACCAATCCAACCACCAACCATGAGTGAAAATGAAGTTTTTTGTGTTATCATTCATATTCTAAGAAAACGTTAGTTTCCATACAGTCAAGCTGACATTCTGTCAGGGGATGTAAACTTTTGAGCACAACTGTATTTCTTTCCACATCCATGTAAAAAATATACACATATATCCACAAAACTGTTGACAGAAGCTTTCCATTCCTTTGGTCCATTTTACCAGAATTCTGTCTGCATGTATTGGTAAAAATAAAAGCATGTGACCGTGTTGCCCTGGACATGCACAGCGCAGAGAAATAAATTGCTGCATTTCTGTCCATACCAGTTTATGTACCGTTTTAGGAAATCTTCAGTCTACAGAGAGTTCATGAAAATATCCAATTAATGGACAGTAGGCCCAAACACACAGAAATGAGTTAATAATAATATCCAGGTATGTGTGGACATGGCCTTTGAAAGACATTTCCAAAAAGCTCAAAAACGAAGCAATATTGAAATATAAGTAGCTGCAAAATTACCCACAGTTATATGGGCATTTGAGTTTGATCTTGGATTTGATCCAATTTGATCAAATGTGGCCACTATGTACGGCTAAACGCTTTATATTGAAGTCCGAACATGCTAACTTCCTGCTAACTGTAACTTTAAAACATCAACTGTCCACTCTGTGAATCTTCTACAGCAAAAAAAATCTCTTGATTTGCTTACTTCTTATATGAGGCAAATATACAATATATAAATAATTATTTTTCAGACGTAAATGTGAAGATCTCAGTCGATGTTTCCCCGTTAATCTCAATGAACGCAGCCTCTGGTGTCACCGAAAAGGGGGCGTAAACCTTTTTGTTGCTCCCTTCTATAGGCTGTTTAGGATGTTGTGATGTCACGTGAACGCAACCTATTGTAACGGATGTACCATATTTAGTTAGTTAGTTAGTGGTTACGATTGCTCACTTCTGCACTTCTACACTGAACATATTCCAATCATATCCAACGATAGTATACAGTGTTTGTGTGGAGCTGAATGCGAATAAATTATCTACATGTCCAGCATCTGAACAATTACATTTTTGGAGTGAATGGTTGTCAATGTACAGTGCTCCACATCCAAGATCCATCATATTCATGGATTTCAGACTTCTTCCTGTTGTGATCATCTGTAGGACTTTGGGTCATTGAAAAGATTATTGCTCTGGCAACAATCCCAATAAACCCATAGTTTCAAAACATTTGCAAATCAATCACTGTTTAAACAATAATTTGTCATCCATTTGTGAAGACGATCACTCACTGGGTAGAGCATCCATCCACTGATCTAAAGATTTATGGATCGATCCCCGCTCCCATAAGTGCACACTGTCATTGTGTCCCTGAGAAAGGCAATTAATTGCTATAGCCTCCGGTGTGTGATGGATGTGTCAGTAAGAATATAGTATGAACGGAGTACTGTGTGAATGGATGTGCTTTCTTCATGTTAAGTGCTTTGAGCGTCCTGTTGAAGTAGGAAAACACTTTGGCCATGAAGCCTTCCAGCATAATTGCCATGAAGCAAAAGAATAAAAGTGTTTGCCGCTGTAACGTATCAACTTCATCCTGGAAACAAATAAATGACCTAATCTTTACAATAAGGAGAGAAATTATTGCACTCTTCAATGATTGTATCTTCAATGATCATTTTTCTCACATTGTGGAAACAACATCTCCACTTCAGTAGCACCTACAGACTTCAAACTTTATACTCTTGTAAGTAACAATATTTGAAAGACTTGCTCTAAGGGATTTTTCAATATTTCATTCCTAGTCTGATTTATTGTGTTTTTTGACTCCCATAAAACAAGGAGGAATTTGATTTTTTACAGATTTATACACTAATAACAAGGTCATTCAAAAATGAAATAAAAGATCTGAAAACCTTTGTAATAGGTTGCATTCACATTCTACATTTCTATTTCAATAATATAATACAATACAATACAATACAACTCAATGGGAGAGAAATGTCCAAAGGTTTTCCATGATCATTATTTGATAGTGATTGGATTCACAAACCTGCCATGTTATTCTTATGGCTGAAAGTCCTTTCTACTGACCATCCTGCACATGTTTTTGAATATTGTCTCCACTTTTGGACACCTTTAGGAGAAAATAATTAGACCTTAGTTCACATGTGCTGTCAGAGAAGACACTGAACTAGCAGTTTTTGTTTCATGTGGATTGCCCAGGAATCACAGAGAAATTATAGCAATAAACTAAGGCTAGAAATGAGCATTTTGACAGTTACCATAGGCACAAGCGCAAACCTTTCAGTTGCCCTCTTCCTCCATTTTAAACCAGATTGGAGCAACGAAAAGGTTAGCGCCCCCTTTTCGGTGACACCAGAGAGTCCTGGGATTGAATGGGAAAACATCGACTGAGATCTTCACATTTACGTCTGAAACATAACAATTTATGTGTTTTATATATTTGTCTGATATAAGAGGTAAACAAATGAAGAGGTTTTTTTGCTGTAGAAGATTCACAGAGCGGACAGTTGATGTATTAAAGTGGGCTAAAGTCAGCAGGAAGTTAGCATGTTCGGACTTCAATAAAAAGTGTTCAGGTCAAAAACGAAGCAATGTTGAGGTATAAGAAGCTGCAAAATGACTCATAGTAATATTGGCATTTGAATTCGATCTTGGATTTGATCAAATTAAGCCACTATGAACGGCCAAACACTTTATATACTGTATCTTTAGAATGCTGTGATGTCTCATGAACGCAACCTATTGATACATCAACAAAATAAAGCCATGATTTTAAACCTGGCTCGATCTGTTATTTAGATTGTGCCGCTGAAAATATAGGCAATACATTTTTTCTCATATTTAAGTCAGTAATATACAGCAGTTTCATATTGATATCACGTTAAAAATCTTGTCTCACCCAACAAACCATCTTCCATCAAAATTATCTCATGAAGATTCCGAGCTGAGGTTTTACCATTGACAATATAGGTTATACCATTTGCCCGTTTCATCCGTCTCCCTTCACCCCTCTGTGTTCCCTGTGCCCAGGCTCTCTGGCCCTCTGCCCGACTCGGTGGATGTCGACGGGAACAAACTCACCGTGCGGAAAGTGGACGACGCGGTCAACACTACGTTCGTGTGCGAGGTCAAGAACAAGCTGGGAGCCACCAAGAACCAGATCACGACCATCGTCATCGGTGAGTCCGGAAAAGAAATACTTATTTATTCTGCTGCTAAAACTCTCGAGGGTGATGTTCAGACTGCAGAACCCAATGGAAGGACACCGTTGCCCCCCTTTAGACTTGGAGATGTGCTGCTCTGGTCAGCTTTGGTAAAGAATGCTTCAAGAGTTTGGCTTTTGAATGTGTTGGTAGAACTTTTCTTTACAGCGCAGTAATAGCCTGGCAATAGATGAATTCCGTGGTTCATAAAGGTGTAATAACGTTGTAATAATAATTACATATATTATATTATATTAAAATCAGTGGTGTAGTCTACGCAGGTATACGCCATATAACTAGGGCTGTGTATCTTTGAGAACCTGACAATACGATGCCTCGATACATAGGTCACGATACGATGCATACCTCGATACACATGACACGATACGATACCTACCTCGATACGCAGATCACGATACGATACATACCTCGATACACAGGTCGCGATACGATACCATACTATTTCTGTGCTGTAAAGTAAAGTATGGCCAATTCATGCTTATTTATTCAGGTATTGTTGGCAATATCTAAATAATAACAGTTTTGCAAGTGATCTGAGTGTTTTTTTTGCAATGATTGACTGACAGTTCCTTAAGAATGAGTAAAATGCTAGACTTAATGGTCTTGATAGTCCTGCTGGCATTTACAGTACAATAGAGTACAATAGAGTTGATTGTCTTGTTGTTTAGGCCTGGTAAAAGAGGTTAATTACTAGGAATCAAATAGCTGTTAGTCATGCACATGAAGCGTGAAAGCGAGAATTGATTTGATGCTGCAGATGCAAATGTAGATGCCTGTTATCTTGCGTTGCTGTGTGTGTGTCTTAAAGGGGGGCAAAATTGTACTTTCCATTAGCCCACAATCAATGCTAATGGTTGCATAAATGATAAAGGTAAAGACGGGATCGTTACTGTCAATAAAATACAAATTAAAATTAAAATGCTTTGATGTAAGCTGCTCAGGCACAACATCGATTGGAGAGATTTTATATGGGCGGCCATTCCTATGCTCAAATTTGATTTGTTAGGTATAGAAATAATTCTCAACACTTTCATGGCATGATTTCTTAAACTTATATGAGAAGTGACGTGTGGTTTTCATGCCTAACAGTTTCGACTGACGAAATGCAAGAAAGAAAAGAGAAGGGTGTCCAAAAAGTTCAACAAGATCAACTCCAATCCGTCATCTCCAATTAATGCAAAAGGGGAAACACATCATAGACTGGGATTGAGGCAAATTCATTGAAACAGAAGACATAAAACACTGACGCTAGGTTAACTGAAATGCGCAAACGTGCCCCCGAGACAGTTAACTGGGATGGGGGGGCTTATTTGCTTATGCGCACCCAGGGCAACGTACAAAAGAAGTCGGATTGAAGATGGCGCTGTTGTCCTACCTTCAACGGTAGGAAAACGGCACCAAAACTTGTGTAAATTAGTTGGCAAGTAAGTTCACTGCCACATCACATGACTCTGAGAAAGACTGCACCAAGCGAGTCGTCAGAACTGGCATGAAAACCACACTTAAAATAATGGTTTGACTTGGTTTAGAACTCATTTAGCACAGTTCTGGTTGGGTGTTCACAATCTGTTGAGGTCTGCAGGGCTCTAAGCTGAATTATGCCTTGGGGTCCTCACAACATTAGTCGTTAGGTGCTGGATGCAGTTTCTAGAGGTGCTGGAGACCTATTTAAGTCCTGGTTTCGATCCCGATGGCCACATTCAGCATCCAACAATACACTGCTGTGCTCAAATTACCAAAGAATCAGATGCTATTGTCCTCAGATTTATTTAGGTCGGTGGTCATTTTGAAAGCCTGATCAGTTTATTGATTGTAACAAAGCCCATATAAATGCTCCCTCTGTTCAAAACCCCACTGAAAAAAATGCAGTCTGAACATCGCCCAGTTCTGTAACTCCACCCGCACACAACTTCCAACACTGAGCTTCTCCAAACGCGATTAAGCAAACACATGACGCAACAGGCATCTATCAAACTCTCCAGGACCGTTTCCTTTAGCAGCGTGGCTTTACACCTTTTCCCACGCACAGCCTCACACATACACTCATCATTTTTTTTTTTCTTTTGGCTCCACATTTTAGACATTTCGTCCCAGGTACAAAAAAAAAAAGAATGAAATGAAAGAAAAAACACACTTGTCCTTAGCCTCTCTCGCTCTCGCTCTCTCTCTCTCTCTCATTTCTTGGAATCACATGAAACAACAGCTGCATGTACTTACCAGCCCACCACAGACACCCACTGCATGAACGGAGACGCAAATCTCTCCGACGCTGCCTCACCTGCTGGGATCGGGCCCGGTTTTGAAGACTGCTTCTTATCCTAGGGCTGCACGATTTTGACAAAAAAAAAATAATTGCAATTTTCCGGACAGACATTGCGATTCGATTTGCGATTATAATATTATTCATTTATTTTGTATATCTTTTGTCTAGGCCAGTGGTTCTGAACTGGTAGGCTGGAAGGGTCGGGAATGATCGCGGTGGAATCGTTTTCAAAGGGTCGCAAGCCTTTACTAGGGAACATTTTTGAAAATATTGATCTACTAAAAATGCACAAAAACACTCCAGAGTTAGTTGAAATTAGTTTTTTTTCGTCTTCATTTTAGCTTTATAGGATTATTTATTGTATTTTCCGGACTGTAAGTCACACTTTTTCTCATAGTTTGGCTGATCCTGTGACTTAGGTGTGGATGGATGGTGTTAGCGTTGGCATTCCATACACCTATTCAGCCTGTTGTTCTCTATTCCATTGTTATAATACTAATAATAATAATAATATAATTGTTGGTATTTTAGGATTTATTATAGGATTGTTATTCTAAAATTCTAAAAGATTGCTATTTGAGCTACTGTGACAACGCAATTCCCCTTGTGGATCAATACAGTCTGTCTAAGTTTAATATAGCCTATCAAGATGAAATGTCTGTTCTTGGTCTCAAATTTTGTAAAATAAAATTCCCCCGCAAAATATAGTCCAGTTATTTCTTCTTAATTATGCATTTTTTGACTGGTGCGACTTATACTACAGTAATGCTTATTCAAACATTAATTATATGCTAAATTCAATTGCTATTTATGTCACGGCTTGGCATTATAGATTGATGGTTGTTCCCGACATCAAACCAGTATAGAACCACTGGTGTAGGCATGGGACGATATGTAGACTTTGTTTACATTAGCCATGTGCTCTGGGGCCGTGGCTTTATGAGCGATGATCCCAATTATGGAAAACATGCTATGAATAAACGATTACCGATATTATTGTTTATTTACTATTCTCCCAGCCCTAGTATTGTCAAAATATACTTCTAAAGCTGCTATCACATATCGCGGCGCTCATTTATTATATTCTAAGGGCAGGGAGATAACCTCAGCCGTCGGGGTTAGGTTATTGCGGTATTTCAAATCGCAATGTCCATTCGATAGCGATGAATCGTGCAGCCCTACTTGATCCTTTATCTTTCACAGTGTTTTTGGGAAATGTTCCACGTTTTTTTTTCCTTGGTTTCCTTGTCCTTGCTGACAAGTTTTAAACGAGCTGTGTGACACTTTGATAGACCCTGTTGCACTTCGCCACAGCAGGGGCCAAATTGCCGGACAAGCACCAAGTAAAAAAGTGAAAAAAAAAAAAAATGTTTATGACTCGGGGGAAAGCACTTTGTAGTTAGCGGAGACGCGGAAAATTCAGCCCGCGTCGGACATAAACGAAATGCGGATTGTGTTTTATGGGAAAGGGGCCCTCTGTTACGGCACTTTGGCCCCCGTTGCCGCGTTTTACGGTACTTTTGGGGACTGACGGATTTTTCAGGTTGGTGTGAGCCAGTTTGCCCCGATTTATTTCCTCTGAATTCTTTTTTGATTTTGTTCCAGCCACTTTCCTTTTCCATTAACTAACACCCTGTGATCATAAATGCTTTACTCTTCACAGTCTGAGCTTGTGGGTGCATGCTTTCTTCCTCGATCCTCCTGCTGGTTTTGGACTGTGGATATTTGCTACCGGATCTGTTCTCGGCTGGCGACATGGTTGACTGTATGTTTGGGGATTTTCTGCACATTTTCTCTCCTTGGGGTTTTCGCGAATCGATCAAATTCACACACAGTGGTTACATTGCTGAAGCTCCCATACAGAGTTCAAAGCAAACCTAAGTTCAGTGGTCCTTTTTGTTCTCTGCAGAGGCTAATGCTTTTTTCATATTGATATATCTTCTCGAATGTACACTACACCACGGTTGCTATTGGAAACAGGAGGTCAGGCACGGTCCATAAGCCACAATTAGCAATGAAAGGATCGGAGGATCGTCGCCTCGGGTTTTTTAAGCAATATTTATTTCATGAACGTTGCGTGGCTCGTAAATGTGCTGTTTGTGCTAGTTGTTGGGATAACAAGTTAATGGGCATTGTTGTTGCAGAACCAAAGAAGTCTTTTATGTTGAATATCTGATCTTTTAAATGAACGAACAAAGCAACATGCCTTCTTTTTTATGGTTTTGTCGATGTTTGTACAGTAAAGTTCCATAGTTAAACCGATTGGAAGGTTTTGGTCGCTGAAGTGATCAAATGATGTGAACAAAAGCATGGCCTGTATGATGGTATAAAGGGTAGCATAAGATTCAAGAGAAGTATAGTTGTCTGTAGACATTTGTTTATACTTATAACCAAAATAAACCAGTCAATCAAGTTGCTGTTGTGAATGGAGACTGGACTATTTTAGTAATAAAATGTGTTTTGCCCTTCAGTAAAAGCAGACATTTATGAAAAAGACCTTTGTGCATTTCTTTGTGCAATTTTCATCCCGCTTTATTGATTGTGAACTTGGAATTAGTCCTCTTTACATGCTTGTAGAATAAGTTTGATGTTACTCTGTCACACTGCTGGCTTATACTTGCATCATGTAGAAGTTTCCCCAATTCCTCATACTAAATCTAATCTCGATCCAGTGGTTAGTTGGATACGTGCACACAAACCACTGCTCGCGCATTTCTTTCTCTTTGTCATTTAATTTTCTATACAAAGTGCAGTATCCCAGGTGTGTGAGAGCATAAAGGCCCCTCATTCCGGTTAATTGTCCCAGGGGCAAGCATCAGCATTTCAATTGTCTTGAATTGTCTTGAGCTGCTTTGATCCAGCTTTTGTGCTTCCGATACCGATACTTCGGGTTTGAGTATCTAATACCAACCGATACCGACCGATACCAAAAGATGACATATTTGTTGTTTTTGTTGTGCATGAAAAACTGTTATATTAATATAGAGAAATTCCATCATAAAATATTCTGATCATTATTGCATTACAAATATGTTTTACCAGTAATTCTGTGATAGTAATTCTCAAACTAAAATACAAACACAGACCTTCAACATTGGACAATATAATTTGGGTGCTCAGTCATAGCTTCAGTTACAGCCTTGATTGGTTGAAGCTAGCTTTAGCATACGGCTGCTAACTACTGTATTTTGCGCATTGATCAAAAGTAGTATTGCGTAAAACTAAAAAAAAGTGTAAAACTAATTCAATGACTGATTTCTACAGGTTAAGAGCTTTCAAATGTCCTAATTCACTTAGATTAAGTCGGTTAAAACATCGGTTCAGTGTCGGATATTTGGAATCGATACCCAATATTGAAATTTTTTTCAACATCGGCTCGGATTTCCGATACCAGTATCGGATCGGTGCATCCCTATTGTTCATCCACAGACCTCAATATGCGATATGTTGAGGGCTATGCTCAATATATCATATAGGCAGTATATTGTTAGTACTTTACGATATGCGTATCGTATCAAGGCACCTGTACCGTGATACGCAAATAATAAAGGAAAATGTATAATATGCGGGTTTGACCCCATGGTTGAGACACACTAAGTACTGCAAAAAGCAACTTTACCTTGCTGGGCATATTCAGCATAATAAAAACGTATATTTTGTGCACACCATGGCGCTTAGCGCTCTTGCCTCACAACACAAAGGTCCTGGGTTTGATCCCAGACCAGGACGGGACCTTTCTGTGTGTAGTTTGCATGTTCTCCCCATCAGGGGCGTGCTGGGACATTATTTCGGCCGGAGAGTTTTATCACTTTGACTGGTCCTTTCACCATCGGAGCTTTGGCGAAATGGTTAGAGCACTTACGAAATGGTTAGAGCACTTACCTTACAAGTAGTGGGATTGATTCTCCGCTGTCTCTTCCTTTTTTTAACATGGGCCACACACATGATCTGGGCCTGATGCATCTCCACAGCAGAGCCAGGAATATACTAATTAAATGTAGCCTTTTAGTTATACACTTTTGTTTTACACATCGCTCATGTTTTTTCAGCACCTCCTGCTCGCCCCGCTGCTCACTGACTAGTGTGACACGCTGCATCTCCTGTGCGTGCCCCGCACCCTG
This sequence comes from Lesueurigobius sanzi, assembly GCA_900303255.1. Classification (NCBI taxonomy): domain Eukaryota; kingdom Metazoa; phylum Chordata; class Actinopteri; order Gobiiformes; family Gobiidae; genus Lesueurigobius; species Lesueurigobius sanzi. Next base: position 19,942 of record OMNZ01124441.1, read on the forward strand.
AACCGTACCAACTTGCGCTAAACTAGAGGGGTATTTTACTTCTCATGTATCTCAAACGCATGGTGCAAAATTATTTCTGTCTCTTATTTGATAGATTTACCTGATAGTGACGTTATTCTTGTCTGAAACAGCCCCAGGCTCCTGCTGCAGCCCATTACAGCCTATAGGCCTCTGACAGCACAGTTACAGCCTATAGGCCTCTGACAGCACAGTTACTGCCTATAGGCCTCTGACAGCACAGTTACAGCCTATAGGCCTCTGACAGCACAGTTACAGCCTATAGTCCTCTGACAGCGCAACTGACAGAGTGCA
>OMNZ01124471.1:3156-27405 GCA_900303255.1 Lesueurigobius sanzi
AACCCAAGGACTCAATCAGAAATAAACCAAGTGAAAACTGGGTCTAAATTAGGTCTAAACCTGGACAATATCACAGGCTGAACCAGGATTAAACCAGGTCTAAACCATGAGGGAGACATGTCAAAACTCTGTAAGGGCTGAAACTTGGAATAAAACAGGTCTTAACCAAGACTAAACCAGGACTAAACCAGGTCTAAACCCAAGAAGAAGCAGACGGCTTTAGTCGCCTTCAAAAGACAATTTACACATGGATTGTGAGAAAATCGAAATCATGATTTAATCTAAAGAAAATCGTGGTAAGATTTGTTGGCCATATCACCCAGCCCTAACTGTATCTATGGATTTCCTTTTTTACTATCACATTAAGTTAAACATATGGTCTCATAGATAAAACTACACATTTTCTTTGAGTTGGAATTGCAAAAACCATTTACAAACAGTGCTTTTCTCACCCATCAGTGCTGGTTCTTTGTGTGACTGGTGAACGATGTAGGACCGTTTTGTAAGGCAGTACATGTATCGCTCAAGAACATACCAGCCCATCTCGTAGTAAAAAGGAAACCGAAACTTGGAATTAACCTAAAAGTAGAAAAGCACATGAAGCATTTGCAGAAGGTTCGCAGTGTTTCATACATGTATAACAGAGCCGCAGCTGAAAAGCTACCTTGGTTCTGCTCTCTATCTCGTGAATGGTGATCTGCATAGGAATGTTAAAGCTGTGCAAAATGTTGCCTCCAAACACCAATGAGTCCTCAGGTGTGTATACGGCATGGATCCAGCCTAGATTGCATGACATCAATGATTAGAGATCAGAAGAAGTGACATGGTTTTTGCTTGATAGATACAGTTGTGCTCAAAAGTTTACATCGCCTTTTAAGTTTACATATCCTTTTAATCTTTTGGCCACAGAAATCATTTTTCCACTCATTACATGGTTAGTGGTTGTGTGAAGCCATTTATTGTCAAAGAACTGAGTTTACTCTTTTGAAATCATAATGAAACAGAAACTACTCAAATGTCCCTGATCTAACGTTTACATGACCTTCAACCACTGCCAGGAAAACTGTTCAGGAGCAAAGAAAAAGTCACTTCAGCTAAAATACAGAACTCTTTTTGTTCCAAGAGATGCACAATATGTAAACTTTTTATCAGGGACATTTGGCTAGTTTCTAGTTGAAAAGCGTAAACAAACAGGTTTTTGACAATAAATGGCTTCATGCAACCACTGGAGTTTGCATGTTTCTCCCCGTGTCTGGATGAATTTCCTCCGGTTTCCCCCATCAACCCAAAACATGCACATTAGGTTAGATCCTCCGGCCAGGTGATTCTGACCATAAACCTGGCTCCACATCTAGAGATGGGTCCCTGAGGGAGGAGGCTACGGTCCATCCAGACCAGAACCTCCCGCCACAAAAACAGCTTCTTTCTCTCTACTATTAGACCCATGATCACTTAAGACTCTGTATCAGAGCCATGAACACTTATATTTCTGTATCCGACTAATGTAAACTGAATAACTTGTTCCATTTGTATTGTAGAATTCCTAGTCTGTGAACCCTTCATAATAAATCCTATTCTGATTCTGATAAGCATAAGTTTGCATACATTCTGCCAGGGGATGTAAACCTTTGAGCACAACTGTATATTTATTTGGATGCTGTCAATGGCCTGTACGAAATTCTGGGTTAAGATTATCTTCTTGAAAATCCTAGTTGGCAATGCAGACTCACCAGATGGGATGAAGAAAGTGTATCCTCGCTTAAGTTCCACTCTCTGGCATCCGTCAGCTCGGTCTCCCAGGAAGATGTCACTCTGCTTCCCCGACAGAACCCAGTCTTCATAGAGGGCGAGGTTATAAGAGGTTGGAGGGACCAGCCAGAATACCTGCGAACAGTCACCAGACCAACTCAGACACAAAACAACAGAAACAAACTCGAGGCAAATGATAGATTAACAGCTGATTATTCTTCGAAGACAGACAAACTGCAAATAATATGAATCACCTTTTTGCCCTTGAAGACGTGATACCAAACTGAAGTACCTCCGAAATCAATGTGAAAATCTGTGTAGCAGCCTTTGACACTCATCAAACAATATCTATAAAGAAAGAAGAGTATAAATAAAAGGGTATACGTATCCATGTGCAAATATTGTAACATATTTAGAATGCAGTACATCTCTGTCTCTATGAGCTTCAGCCTCTATCACTATCAATAAAGATCCCATAATAGATGTAGAGCACATGTCTTCTTCAGAAATGTCTGCTTTTGCAATATACCGGAGGACAAAATAAATTGTATTCCATTACTAGAAATTACACAGAGACATATGGCCTTTAATGTCTCTGTTACTTGAAGCTAAATAAAGCTTCAAGTAAGTAACGTTTATAATCAGGTTCAATTTGACAAGATGCTAATTAATCTGTGTCATTGGATAAACCTATAAAAGAACTACATTATGACAGTATAGTACACATTTATTTCTTGGCTTTTGTGCTAAATAAAGAGTCTGTAAATAGACATTTGAATACTTTAAAAACGGCAAGGGCAACCTGACTGTAAATGTGTAGTAGTAAGCAGCTGATTGGATGAGAGGCTGTAGTGAGACCACAGCTGTTACAGAACCATCTTCCACTGTGGGAGAGTCCTGCCTAGCAACCATCAAGAGTACCATCAAGAGTACCATCAAGAGTACCATCAAGAGTACCATCAGGAGTACCATCAGGAGTACCATCAGGAGTACCATCAAGAGTATCATCAGGAGTACCATCAAGAGCACCATCAGGAGTACCATCAAGAGTACCATATGATAATAATCAGGCAGAGAAATAAACTGAAGCATTTGCCGCTGAAAATGCAGACAGCTCTAAATACATAAAGTATATATTTCTATATAAACCGACCAATACACATTCATACCTCTGAACTTTGGGGTATTTCATTTCTGAGATAACATTGGTTCCTTCTGTTTGGCTCTGTTTAAGATCAGGAGGCCACATGGTGTCCACCCAGTCAACTTGATCAATCTATAAAATCAGGCAAATTATTCAAGTTTTTATTGTTTTAATAACTATTTTATTAATATTATTTTCTACAAAAATGTAAGTAATTAATCTTGACAAATGTGCATAATAATCTTACCACTGTTGGCCTTTTGATGAGGTGCTCCAGCTTGGTGTGGCTGAACTCTAAACTAATGACATTAAACAGCTTATCTCTCTCTTCCTCTGGTGTCTCATAATATCGAACAAATTGAGCCATGCTCATCTCAGAACCTTTTTGGGTGCTCACATCCATTACATCCACAGATCGGCGGCTCCCTGTGAATCAAAAGCCAAGATCTGGTTTAATTAAGTTATAAATACATGTAACAGATATTTTTTTTGCATTTAATGATCTCTCTGGTGTACTGAATGCAGTCCAGCCTTCTCCACTAGATGGTGCAAAAGCTTAAACAGTAAAATGTTTTGGATGTGTACAAAGCTTGATTAATTTGACCCAACGATATACTAAACAACAGAAATGCTTGCAGCATTTAACATCAACTATGGGTTGATGGGGAGAGAAGATATTAATATTTAGCTTGTCTTCACCACCAGCAAAAAAATATTTTACTTACCAACCAGACCTTTGATTTCACTAACTGTGAACTGTGGTTCAGGCATTCTGTATTAACAAACAATGCTGTTTAGAAAATATACACGTTTGGTAATTTGGGGTGGTTTTTAAGAGGTGTCCCATACCTGATCCCTAAACCTTCTTTCTCTTTGAAGATCAGAGGTTTTCTAAGACCTTCCCTTTGTACATACTCATAGGTAAAATCTGAAAAGAAAGAAAGCACAGTGAAAACAAATCAATGCATGCATCTGGCTATTACAATACACTGCATACCTCTACCATCCATGTAGTGCACAAAGTTTGAGGTGTAGATGTCACAGACAAGTTTCTCCTCCACATTAAAACCTCTAATATTGGCAATTTCTTCTACATCAGATGGATCATCATTTTCATCGTACATCCTCCGGCAGATGGAACGCTGACATTTAAAACAATAAATTACCATTAACATGTCATAGTAGTGGTTCTCAGGTTGTTGCATCAAGTAAACTACCACCTAAACAATTTGTCTATATGGCTTACCTGATCCAAATCATTTAACAGAGAAGGAAGGGACATGGGCAAGTGTACAGTATAATAAGTCAAAAACATGATGACTAGAAGAAGTAATTACAAAAGGCCAAAAGCAATTACAGAGGACTGCAGAAAGCCAGAGGTAGCGACTTCTATCGTGTTTAAAACTGAACACGTGTTGTGGTTGAAATGTTTACAGACCTCATCAATGGCTTTTTGTGTTTATAGGTGCCACTTTAAAACGTGCAAAGCCATAATATTGTTTAATTTAAAGTTAATTCGCATATTGTATTAATTTTAGCACATGGACAATTCTGTTCAAAGAAACATTGTGCAGTGAGTGAATGGATCCGGAATGCTGCATGCTTCTGCTTAGCTGTAAACTTATTCCGTGGCAATGTGAGCGCTTACTGATGTAAGGGTTAGCTTAGCTACTAATTAGCAGCCAGTATCGTTTCTGAAGCTAACGATAGGCTTCACGTATGACTTGACGGAGGATAGTACACACCAGCCTGCGTCCAGACTCAGCACACGTTTCCGTAGACTGGGTCATCTTCCTTTGTGAACCCGGGGTCTCAGTTTTGGAAAACCATATTGGTTTGCAGAAAAGTTAAAGCCACACTTAGCACGCTTTCCAGGTTCAAAACAACGGAACCATGTTTTTGTCTATTACGTCACCACCTGGAACCAAAACATTGTTGGACAACGTCACACGGCACTGCTTTGGAGAGCTTTAATGTGGACGCTTATCATTCATGACAGATACTCCTCACTCATGCATCGTTTCTACTTGCTATTGCTATAAGCTATTTCACATGTTCTAACAAAAGATGGACTATGGAAAGTTAGGACTGCATTTCCATTCATCATTGTGATTTGCGTACTTTTGGCTGCACATGTGATACGTGTTACGTGGGTAAAAGTAACACGTATGGCATCTTTAAAATATTAAGTTACTAAACACGACACAGGTTATTCACTCGTTAGAGATAAATTACAACGACTCTGTTATCACGCGTAGTTGTGCTTATTACTGTGTAGCTAGCTAGTTTTAGCGGATGTTCTTTGCGGGCGCAGAGGATTGTGGGAGATGTAAGGTGCAGACAACAGTCAGTGCAGCACGCTGTGAACGGCTGCTCCTGGTAGTGGAAAAATAGCTTTCTCTGTCGACTGACAAGGTTAGGTGTCTTGTCGGTGTAGCCTGTTAGCATGCCGGAAGTGTGTTACTAAGTCCGTTACTAAACCAAACAACACAAATACGCCGAATCGACCAGAGGCATGAGTCTTAACGAGCATTCACTTCAAGCACTTTCCTGGAGAAAGCTGTACCTCAGCCGGGCTAAACTGAAGGCTTCAAGTAGGACATCGGCGCTTCTATCCGGGTTTGCAATGGTAATATTCTCCTACACGTCACATTTTGTTTAGTTGCATGCCACTATTTGTTGCATTTGAGTCTATTCATGTTGCATATGCCTGTGTTTTAGGTGGCCATGGTGGAAGTACAGCTGGACAACAGTTACCCTTACCCCCCTGCTCTGCTTATTGCCTTCAGTGCCTGCACCACTGTGCTTGTAGCTGTGCATCTATTTGCTCTTATGGTCAGCACCTGCATCCTACCCAACATAGAGGCCGTGAGCAATGTGCACAACCTGAACTCTGTGAAGGAATCCCCACATGAGCGGATGCATAGACACATTGAACTCGCGTGGGCTTTTTCAACAGTTATCGGGACCTTGCTGTTTCTGGCTGAAGTGGTGTTGCTTTGTTGGGTCAAATTTCTGCCCATCAAACCCAGCAAATCTAGCAACAATACAGTTTCATCCGGTGTCGCGGCTGCAATTACATCCACTTCTATCATGGTTCCATTTGGGTTAGTGTTCATTGTGTTTGCTGTACACTTCTATCGCTCCTTGGTCAGCCACAAGACTGACAGACAGTTTCAAGAGCTGGAGGAACTATCCAACCTTACCAGATTACAGAATGAGCTGGACAACAGAGGAGACTCTTCTATTCTACATTCTGCATCTTCACATTTTCCTTAGAGGAAAGAAATGAAGATTATTTGGATTGCTAGACACCACTTTTTGCATTTTTGAAAGGCTGAAAATCACCACGTTTTGTGAAAGTTTTTGATTATCATTCTGCATTTTTACATGTTAGCTGAAAGACTGAACTTATTAAGTTGCCATAATATATAATTAGTGTATAAAAACTCAACTTTTTATATACCGTGTAACTAACTGTAACAGACAAGTTTGTAACATTTGACGCTTGATTTTTTTCTTTCACCATAATAATTTTCTCATTTTTATTTGTGTTTTATGAACCACATAACTTATTGTCCTTCACAACTGTGTATATTATAATGTGATTCTAACTGTTTGCTGTTTTACTGCATGGTATTTGCAAAAAATACATAACAATTTTAAATATTTCTGAAAACACAAAGAACGTGGTGTGAAAGAGTTTACCAAAATTAAGCTGATGACGAACTTTGGACTAAGATCGAAATGTTCTACACTTCAACAACAGAGTACAGATGAAGACTGAAGAATCTTTGCCTACGATGGACAACTCCTGTACGACTGAGAACCTACACAGACAGTTTACTAAAATGTTTGACAAAAAAAAAAAGAAATTGCACCACTAATCACTGACAGAAATACATACATTGTGGAATTAGCATCTTTTTGCCTGGGATTTTATTCTTGATCTTTGTCATCATGAGTGAAGGCCAACTGGGCTTCACTTAACACTGCCTGCATATCCACCAGTTGCAACTAAAACAAAAAGAAAAGATTTGTCACGATTTGAATGAACTTTTTTGTAAACTAATCTGCAAGTATTGTAGTTATTTACCTGTGGAATCTGATATTTTGGAGGTCTCGGTGCTTCATTCCTCCTAAAATCTGATAGGGTGCCACATTTTGCAGTCCCATCCAACCAAATGCCCTCATAAAGCTGCCCTTGGTCAGAATAGCAGAACTTCCCATAGCCATTCTTCTTTCCATCTCTCCATGTGCCTTCATACCAGTTTCCATTTGCTTGTGCACAAAATTAGGTCCCGGTAAAAATCAAATTAAAAACAAAGTAAAGGCATCATTATTTTTTTATGTCGGGATATTTTTTGATCTCATCTCTTACCACATTGGAGCTTGCCCTTTCCGTGAATCTTGTCCTTCCACCACTCTCCCTCATAGAGATCTCCGTTGGCATAGTACATCGATCCCAAACCGCGGCGGGTGTCCTCACTCCACTCTCCCTCATAAACTGATGAACAATTGTAAACGAATGTCCCAAAACCCTGTTGACATACATTGTACAGTCTTAGGTTCTTGAATATGTGTGTGCTGGGTCATTAGTATAGCTATAGCCTGCATACATGTTTCTTTCCATTTTTCCACTGTCCAAAATACTTCTTTATATACGTATTGGATTGTGGATTAAGAATGTTATAGGTGCCATATCCATCGCGCTTTCCAAATTTCCATTCTCCGTCATAAATCGCACCGCTCTGCTTCCAAACCTGTATCCCCTTGCCTTGAGAAAGAACACAAATTACTGTTAACCTGATGGTTTATGGAAATTTCTGATTAGATGAATTATTTTACTATGCTCACCATGCTTCTTATTGTCTAGCCATTCTCCCGTATATTCATTTTTAGCAGCAGAATAAACAGTGTGCCTCAGTCCACATTTTTGGGCTTTTTGATCCCACAGTGTGGACAGTGGCTGTTTCTTTTGAGTTGGTTGCAGATATTGCATTGTAGAAGTTGGTGGGCCCTGTGGAAAAAGCAGATTTTAGAGCTGTAACCTGACATTCATATAGAGTTGCAGAGGTGGAAAATAACAAAGTACGAAAGTAAAAGAAGTACTGTGCGTAAAAATGAACTGTGCTCAATACTGTATATCGTATCAGCAATATATCATTACGGAGCACTTGACAATACACGTATCGTATCGAGGCACTTGGATCATGATGCGCAAATTATAAAAGAAAATGAATTAAATCTGGTTGTTTTACCCCGTGGTTTGTTCATAACACATCACAACACGCTCACTAACTGCAGGTTTCAGTTGCTTGACATATTCAGCATAATAAAATCTACTACTACTACTACTTGGTTGTTTTCACGTAAACATCACAACATTCTAAAGAGCCTATAGTTCAACATTGAGCTGGAGGTCAACTGAAAACACTGCGCGCAAAAGCAGGTCAAAATGCAGATTTCTAGTCTTAGTTTTCTGCTAATTTCTCTGTAATTCTTGGGCCAATTCACATGAAACAAAAACTGTCACAAAGTCCAATGTCTTCTCTGTCAGCGCATATGAACTAAGGTCTAATTATTGTCTCATAAAGGTGTCCAAAAGTGGAGACAATATTCAAAAGCATGTGTGTGTGATATTGGTCAGTAGAAAGGACTTTTAGCTGCTAACATGGCAGATTTCCGTTGCCATGGAAATCAGCCATGTTTGCAGCTACTAACAAACATTATCTATAGACTAACATTGGCAAGAAACGTAATAAAAAGAAAAGAGCCGTGGAACAGCTCTGTTAGCTGCTGAGTCACTGTTGGTAAATACATCTAACTCACTGTAGTGTCAGAATGATTTTATATAAACGATAACTCTAGTATTTTACCTTTTAAAACCTCCATTAGTTTATTATGGAAAAACGCACTGCTAATTTCATAATGCTTTGCGATATGACATCACATTTCTGAACTCTATTGGGATACAGTTCTATCAGGTATGTATCGTATCGTGGACCCTGTATCGGGATATGTATCGTATCGTGGACCCTGTACCGCAGGCCCGGACCTACAGGGATGCAAAGGGTGCATTGCAACCTCATTTTAAAAACTTTGCACCCTCAGTTTTAGTGGCATCACAATGCATTTTAATGGCAAGGGTGCCTATTTGCACCCCTATGAAACACAAATGCACCCTCAATCAGTTTGTTCTGGAGCCGGCGCTGCTGTACCGGCAGTGCTTAATTTGATCCGGCTTTTGGGGGAACGCATTCCGGGAAATCGGAATTTTGAGCTTTATTGGATCCGGGAAATAAAATACTCCAACAACTTTTAAATATGCAACTATTTTGGGCTGTTCCCCCATAAAATCCACCCAGTACACAAGTGTTCCTGAAAATCTGGATTTACAAATTAAGCACTGTGTACCGGGATACGTATCGTATCATGAAGTTGTAATTTACTTCAATAGTTTTCCAAACCTATGTAAATAGTTGTACTTTTTACTTTAAGTAGGCCACATTTGAAAGTGGATTCCTCAGCCTAACAGCTGCTATTTTATTATATTTCTCTTGTGTGTACTTTTATTAAATAGAGAAATTGAGTACCACTAAAGAAAATCTCAGGCCTCGGAAAGAATCACATTAAATATTATTATTTAGCTAGCGTTAGGTGTGTAGAGAGAGGTCACACTGACTTTTAGGTAAATGCTATGAATAACAACGAAATTAGACAATACCTTAAAAGGCTCAGTGGCTGAATACTTCAACACAACGCCCAAAAGTCTGCTCTTACGAAGATATTACATGTTTTAGTGTTCGCCGTTTGGAGACGAGGCCCTCGCGGGGAAGTGTACACCGTCTCTTAGCAACGGTGCACGCGTTAACGCGATGCACGGTTCTAAGGATAGGACATCCTTTCTTGTAAGTTTTTGGCAGAATTTCCAGAAAGTTTGGCAGAAAGTTTGCTTCAGACAAAGGGGAGTCATTTGGGTAATTTAACAATAAAATAAACATTATTTTGGATAAATGTTAATGACAAGAAATTAAACCCACTGTAACCCATTGGAGGAATTAATTTAAACTTTTTGCAAAATCTTCTCGATGCCTTTTTGATTTTTATTTACTTGAATGATTTTTGTAATGCTTTTCATATTCTCCCCTGTTCCACTTTATGGATATTTATTTTTATTTTGAATAGTTATTCATTTTCATTTTGCCTGTCATAGAATATTGGCATTGCAAGTGTAAATGTGTGGTACCTTATTTGTCTGTATTCGAAAACTGCAAATATATATTCTTGTTTTAATGTTCGTTGTTAATGTTAATTGTTAATTTGACTCAGTTATTAAACTGCACAAGCTCAAAAGTCAAGGAATCCACACATAGCAATGAGAATGAAGAGATATTTTATACTTCTTTTACACTAAATCACCAGTGAAACTAAGCTATTAGCTACCATAGAGTACAATGTTTTGTGGCAGCAAATATTTTTGTAGTTTTTAAAATAGTCAATAGAACTTTCTTAACTTCTACAAATGAAGTACAATTGCCGTTCATTTGGGATTAGTTGCTCGGCCGTTTCCATGCTGTGTGATATCACCTGCATAACCTCCGTGCATAACATCTACATATTAGTATTAGTACAAAAGCACTGTCCCTGAATGGTTTACTCATCTCGTGCCTTGGGTTTATGCGCATGCGCTCAGCGACCCGGTAAAATCTCGTCTGGCTCAAGTCTCGAGAAACAATCCGGTTGTGCTGCTACATACTCAGTCAGCCCCTGTACCACAATGTCAAAATCAAAGTTTCAAAATGAATGGGAGGAAATTGACGAGGAATACCAACAATTACAGGTAACTAACTTTTGTTACGTACGAACAATATTAGAATTTGGGTCTGAAATGGTCGTGAACCTCACGCAGATGAGGTGGAGGAGGTTAGCTACTGTTAATCATGTAGCTCTAGGTGCTTGAACGCACCTTCAGCCAGTATTATACATTTAAAGTTAGATTTTGACCAAAAATATTAATCATTTGAATGAGCCGTGGAAGTAAAAGCGTTGTTATATTTTATTTTTTCAACAAATGATTTCTTGCGTTCTTCATTTGACGCTATTTTGAAAAGATAATGTTTCTCTGTGGTGGTTGTAAATTTATATCACATCTCGACCGTAAAGTTTGCAATGTCCTTGGCATACCGGCTGACTGCACGGTGTAATATTGTCTAAACTTACATGCATGGTTGTATAGTGAAACGGTGCACGTTGTTCGTGTATAAATCAAATAAAAATGTATGCATTTGCAAATAGTTTATTTAAGATTTAGGTACCGTTTGGCTGCATCACAATGCCTGATTATTTATGTTGTAACTTGTTTTTTCCTTATAGGAAACACATAAAACATACAGACAGAAACTTGAGGAGCTCACCAGTCTTCAGACATCCTGCAGTAGTGCCATCAGCAAACAGAGAAAGTGTCTTAAGGATTTAAAATACAGTTTGAAAAGGTTGGTTTTGGTATTCATCTTGATCCACTGATCCATAACCCCCAATAGAGCACGTTTTCCATTCCATAGAAATTATGAGATCTGGCAACCCAGGTTGAGAACACTGTTGTGCTGAATAACCAGTGGGGTTTGACAGTTATGTTGACAGGTATATTTCTTCGTCAGGGCATGCAATGTCAGTAACATGGTTTCCGCGGGGCATTAAAAAGCAATAAATAGAATTCAAACTGGCATTAAATCAAAAGTTCTTGGAAAATAATGACATTGCTCAACTCATTTTACAGCATAGGTTTGTCAAAAAATACAAAAATTAGGGTCTAGACTGGAGTTTTGACAGAAATCATACTGTAGTTCTGGTCAAATGTCCATTGTATCAAATTTTCTATTGAATATGGAAATTAATATTCAATATGTACTGATTTGTGGCGTTTGTAGCATTAAAAATGTAGTATTTGGCCATTAAAATGGTATTAAAAAGCATTAAGTTCGACTTGCCGCTACCTGTATAAACCCTGAGTAAGCAGATATTAAGAATTTGTTATTATTATGAATACATGATGTATGTTTTCTGCTGTGTTAGTAGAGATTGATATTCCTGGGAAGAGATTGGGAGAACATCAAATTCTTTTTCTGTTTACCAATAGTGACTTTGCAGTGAACTCAGTTGTTGCAATTCTGTTTTGTTTACATTGTAAATATTGTCCTCACGGTCGGGTTGGACTGACGTGTAAGTGACTTGTTTTTCTTAGAAGCCCCAGACAAGGCGAGTGCGAGCAACTTCACCCAAATCTCTAAAATTATTGGCACAAATGTCCTCAAACTGAGATCAAACCATCACAAGCCGCTGTTTGGTCAAACCGATTTGAATATCATGCAAATATGCCATATCACAGTCTTCATCAGACCAGACCTGTTCTTTATCTTCTCTACAGCGTCCACTAGAAGTTTAGAATGAGGTAAATGCGACAGGACATGTTCAGGATTATTTTGGTGATGATTCAGCTGCCAATGTTTAAAACTACAAATGTGCATATATATATGTAAGAGAAACTATTTCAAGTTACAGTGGGTATAAAAAGTCTACACACCCTGGATGAAAATTTATATTATTGTGAATAAAGAAGCCAGGGCAAGCTCAAATAAACTTCCAAAGGCATGAAGTTACAGATGAGACATTCCCTTGTATGTTAAAAAAAAAAAAAAAAAAATCAGATTTCACATTTTAAAAATTATTTTAAAGGAAAAAAGGCTGGTGCAAACGTTTACCACACACTGCAGAGTTATAACATGTAGCCCCCACTTTGGCGAGTTTCACAGCTGTTTAACACTGTAGCTGCCAACACTTCTAGTTTGAGGGATTTTTGCCCATTTATCATAAAAACTCTTCCAGAACTGAGGTTTCTGGACTGACTTGAACACACTGCTCTTTGAAGGTCTACCCACAGATTTTCAGTGATGTTTAGGTCAGGAGACTGTGTGTTCAAGACAGGACAGAAACCTCTCAGTTCTGGAAAACTTGTGTTATGAAAACTGGGCAAAAATCCCTCAAACTAGAATTGACACACTGTTAGCAGCTACAAAAGTGTTAACCAGCTGTGAAACTGGCCAAAGTGTGGGCTACATGGTATAATTCTGCAGGGTTTAACATACAAGGGAATGTCTCATCTGCAACTTCATGCCTTTGGAAGTTCAGTTGAGCTTGCCTTGGCTTCTTTATTCACAATAATATAGAAATTTTCATCCGGGGTGTGTAGACTTTTTACACCCACTGTACCTGTGATGAGGATTCTGCAGCATTGAGTGGTTAGTCCAACATTAGGAGCATGCTTCTTACTTGTCGTTCTTACTTGTCGGCTCTGTCGTTCAGGTTTGTCACAACTACAACTTTATTTTAGATTCCACCAGACTGCAGTTAGTTTACTTTCCCATATTTTTTATATCTTAGCATCTACAGCAGTGCTTTCCTATGAATTGCAGACTGATGTTTGCCCCTACACCTTAGTAACGAAGGGGAGGGGAGTGTAAGGTCCCGGATGTCCGACCGTGAGGATTGTTACACAGCGCTCCTTGCAAACGTTCAGTTCATAGTTAATAGCGTTTGGTGTACTATATTGATAATATAAATTCTCATTGTTCTTCTTTTCCTAGATTTACTCAAACATCTGATGAGAAGGAACTATCGATCCTAGCAGATATTCAGACTCAAATCAAAGACAGAGAAAATTTGTTTTTTGATATGGAAGCCTACTTGCCAAAGAGAAATGGGTAAGTACGTCTCTTGTGTCTCTTGCCAGGCTTTTTCTGGAAATTTTGTTGAGAATTGTGTTCTTTTTCCTCCAGACTCTATCTAAATTTGGTTCTGGGTAATGTGAATGTCACACTTCTCAGTAATCAAGCAAAGTATGTAAAATACATCCATCCTTCAGTGTACCTGATGTTTTGACCATCTCATGCTTAAAAAGGTTTATGTTTTTACACAGATTTGCATATAAAGACGAGTATGAGAAATTCAAACTTTATATGACAATAATTCTAATGTTTGGAGCCATAACATGCCTGTTCTTTTTAAACTATCGGTAAGTGGCACATGGACACACTTTTAAATGAAAAAACAATATTAATAATATCATTAACCTTTTGTGTTTGTGTCTTTTTCAGCGTTACTGATGAAATCTTTAACTTTTTGCTTGTATGGTACTACTGCACCTTGACCATAAGGGAAAGCATCCTCATGAGTAATGGCTCTAGGTTTGTAAAAGTGGGAATACAATCCTGATGATCGTATGATGTTTATTTTGTCTTCTGTTTCTTCTTCAGGATAAAAGGCTGGTGGGTTTCTCATCATTATGTGTCCACCTTCCTCTCAGGGGTCATGCTCACTTGGTGAGTAGTCGAGCCAGACAAGTGTGAGTACAAATGTAATCCATTTAAGTTACCTCCTTTGTGTTTTGTGCAGGCCAGAGGGACCGATGTATCAAATGTTCAGAAGCCAGTTTCTCGCATTCTCCATTTATCAAAGTAAGTCATTGTTTTCAAAATTGCTTGTACAAACTCGGGATCAGTATGACCTACAACAACCACTATATCCTCACGGTCGGACATCTGTAGATTTACACTCCCATCCCCTTCGTTACTAAGGTGCAGGGAGCAAGCATCAGGCAGCAGCTCATAGTAAAGCATGGGTCCCCTTCATGAGACATGGCGTCTGGGGTTGCTTACGTCCGTGCGACCGTGAGGATAAAATAAAAAGAAGTATAGAGCTCTGGGTCTGTGGAGAACTTGTTGTAAATTACAACTGAACCACACCTCATCTGTGACTGCATTGGAAATCCAAACAGTTTCTGGTGTTTTAATAATTTGAGCTCACAACAAGCGTCTTTTCAGAATTTTCCAAGAATATCCAATGCTTGTAAATCTATTTACTTTGAACGTCATGCAGGATCATCTGAAGTCCTTGTTGTTTTTATAAAAGTAAAAAACGCATTTTGTGGTAAATTATTTATTTCCAATTTTTACACTGCTTGTTAAAAAGCAGAACTGAGGTTACGTTCCTCTCGTGAGGTGCGTACAGTCTGTCACATGCGTCGTGTCACGGTACGATGCCTGAGATACTGCACTGTCACTAAGTCACTAAGCCGTGACTTTGCAGGTTCACATGCTCACCAGTTGGCTTGTCCAAAACCCCACGATAAAGTTTTCTAAAACTGATGTAACTCAGATTCTAGAACCAACCAATCAATTAGTTTATGTATAAAGCCCTTTACTACTACACTCAAAGTGACCAAAGTGCTTTACAACTAGAGCTGAAACAACTAATGGATTAATCATCAACTAATCGAATATTGAAATAGTTGTCAACTATTTTAGTAATTGAGTAATCGTTTCTGGGAAATACAGACTCAGACAAGAAGAATACAAGTAAGAATAACCTCAACATTTTGTATTTTTTGTGAAAAAAAACTATGTTGTCTCTAAAGGCATTGGTTATAGAAGGTATTTTTTGCAAATATTATTAGCTCTGATTGTTCCAAATATGAGCTAAATCTTCGACCATAATCTAATCAGAGCAGAAAGAGGACTCGCTCACTCTTTCACAATCCCAGACTGAATTTGAGAGGTTCTTAGCTTTCAAATGAGGAATGACATGTGAAACTTGTACAAAGAGCATCATACAGACATCACCAAAAGTCTACTCTATCAAGACATAGCTTCATGTGGCAAAAGGTTTTTAAAAATGACACTTTCCATGCACCTAAATAATCGTTAGTGACAGCCCTATTTACAACAAAATAAAACCACATGCATTCCCAGATGTAATGTGTCCACTGCATCTACCACAGCACACAGCTACATGTGCTGTGTCTATCCTATAAACATTTTACAAACTGTTTTCAACACCAGAGAGTTGAAGCCATTGTCATACATGCTTTTCCTCTCGTGCAGGTTTTTTACAGTTCCTTCAGTATTATTACCAGAGCGGCTGCTTATACAGGCTCCGAGCTCTGGGGGAGAGAAATCAGTTGGATCTCACAGTGGGTACGTTGTTTATCTATTTTTGGTTTAACTTTCAAGCCATCTGCAACACCGTGTGGGAAATGTAGGCTAAAGGGCGATGATACGGACAGTTGTTAACATTCAGTGTAATGTAACATGAGTCTGGGCCAGAGTTATCTTTAACCATCCCAAAGGCCAGATTGTTTGCAGAGTTAATCGTGGATAAGTTTACAGGCCGTCATAGTGGAGGGTCTCACGGCCGCTGTTCTTATTCTCTCCAGAGGGATTCCAGTCCTGGATGTGGAGAGGCCTTACTTTTCTCTTACCGTTCCTCTTCTTTGGCCATGTGAGTTAACGAAACTAAAATGCAATTCAGAAATATGCCCAACAGTTAAGTCATACTGTGTAACTGGCACATTTCCTGCCATGTCAGTTTATAAACCTAAACCTAATTAAGCGCCTTAATCTGGCAGATAATATCAGATCTGAATGTGCTCCTAAGGTCAGTGTGCTGTGACATTATGAAAGATAATGCCTTCTCTTTTCAGTTTTGGCAGCTCTACAACTCTGTGACCTTGTTTCGCTTGGCGCAGCACGAGGACTGTAAAGAGTGGCAGGTAAAGTGTTCCTTCAATCAAATTTCGAGTCAGAAGTGCTTCAGGGATGTGTTCTGAATTCCCAATTTCTGGATTTGCTTGGTTGCCGTGGTTTCCAGTTGCATTCGGCAGTTAGAACAGCAGACGGTGGGACGAATCCCTGCTACGGTTGCTTGGTTTCGCATTAGAGCGCTGCTAATAAGTAAAGAAACGTAACATACAGCACAAAAACTGAGCTCACATCAGAGCTTTGATGGTGAAGTCAGTTTTTGTGCTGTATATTCCTTTACTTTTTCTTCCGTTCACATTATTAGTAGCACTTTAATGCAAAGCTAAGCAGCTGTAGCAGAATCGGAATACAGTTTATTACCATTGTCAATGAAGGTTTCACCAACTAGGAATTTTCTACAGCAACATTAACTTGTAATAATGATAAATAATAAACTATGGAAAAAAGGATATAAAAAATGATAGAACTATAAGACATGCATAAAATAGAATAAGATAGAAAAATTGAATAAAATAGTAATTTAACACAATACGAGATAGCAGCGTAAATGGTGAATTACAGATTAGCAGCAAATGTGAGTGTGGACATACCACAGTGCAAATAGAGCAGTGCAAATGGAACAGGTTATTCAGTTTACATTAGTCTGATACAGAGTTATTAAGTGTTCATGGCTCTGATACGGAGTTATTGAATGTTATTAACTGTTCATAAGCCTAATAGCGGCGGGAAGAAGCTGTTTCTGTGGCGGGAGTTTCTGGTCCGGATGGACCGTAGCCTCCTCCCTGAGGGGAGAGGGTTAAACAGTAACAGGGGAAGGGTTTACAGCCAGTCACCTTCTCAGCAGCACGCTCAATGCGCTGCAGTCTGTGTTTGTCCTCCAGCGTACCACACGGTGATGGATCCTCTTGGGCGGCCAGTTGACTTTCCTCAGTTTCCGCAGGGAGTACAGTACATCCTCTGCTGGGCCTTCTGGATGAGGGAGCTGATGGTCGGCTCCCACTTGAGGTCCTGGGTGATGATGGTGACCAGGAAGTGGAAGGAGTCCATGATGGAAATGGGGGTGGAGGAGTCTGTATCAGGAATTTGCCAAGCTAATTCAGAAATTGACAATTGTTTGGACTGTGGACCTTTTTAAAAAAAAGATTTTTACTGAAAATCTTGCAATCAAAAAGACAATACAAATGACTGATGAAAAGGAAGTCCAAGCAGCACTAAAAGCAAAACAAAAAACATTGTACCATAACGTCTTGTCACAAGAAGGTTCATAGAGATAATTTTTCACAAAGCTTTAAGGCACCATTACACTTCCGAAGTTTAAAAGATTTGTACAAAGACATCAGCTTTTTTAAAGAAACAAAATTGAGGTTAATATTCAATGGATATAAACTTTACTCCCAATTATTAAGTTATTATTATACATATATTCTAAATGTTTATCTTTCATAAATACACTTATAATCTAACATGGGGACATTGTTGTTTACTGATAGTCATACAAGTCATCCCAAAGTTACTTCACACTACTGCCTTGATAAAATAAGTGTTCTTGACATTCAGTGCATATTTGGTAAAATGTACATGTTATCTTGAAATTGGTATCTAAATGTGGACTGTGGACCTGGCTGTGCTTTCAGGTTTTCATGCTGGCGTTAACGTTTCTGGTCCTGTTCCTGGGGAACTTTCTCACCACGCTGAAAGTTGTTCACCAAAAAATCCAGAAATCTCCAGAAGAGGTGCAGAAGAACGACTGATAATGGAGATCCTCTGTGTCAGGCCAGTAACTTTTGAATCAACAATGCACAAACACGTGACGGTCTCATGTCGGGATGTTTCGGTCGAGAGAAGAACAACAACTAGAACCACGGTCTCAGGTTTGATGGTCGCGACGGCATCAAACCAAAGTGATTCTCCAGTAGCTTTTGCTTTGTTATTACTGTTGGTGTTGCTGCAGTGTCAATCATCAAAGAAAATGGTATCCAGGTAAATTTTGCTTCGTCTAATACATTCTGTGTGTAAAGCAGAGAGAATGTGTGTAATTTGGGAATTTGGGTCAGTGCATGAATTAGTCTGAGAGCTTTTATAAAAAAAAATATGCAACTAAAAAAAAGAAAATAGTGAGTTCTTATGAATTGCCTTTGATGACCCGAGTCTGTTGTGTACATACTTCTGTGAAGTGCTAAAACTGATGTTTTGCCTGAAATGATCCGGGTAAACTGACTTTGATGCATTTCTTTCCATTTCTATGTTGTTCCTGCCAACAAACAACATTTTATCACAATTCATACATTTGAATGAGAAAGGAAACATAGATGTTCTGCCAGCATTTGTGGATGCTGAAGCCTGTGACTACAACACTTGTGTCATACAGTGACATGTAACAAATACATTGTTATCTGCACTGTTGTACAAAACACCTGTTTAAACTTGAATTCATACACATGATTTGGAACTTTTGTTACTGTATTGAAATGAAAGTGTACATTTTGTTTCTCTCTGATTGAGGTGTTCAAATGCTGCTGTTAATGCTAGTACTGTAAGACATAGGAATACATTAAAACCATGATTCTAGACTAGATCATTGTTCTTTGTGTGATGCCTTCCCACCAAACGTTCTGTTACATAAACTTAACCTCTTAAGCCCGAGGCCTTTTTCTCCAAAAATCATTTCTTGACATCATAGGTGTACATGGCTAATCGTGGTGTCCAAACATCTGTCAGAGCTTAGGGATGACTGTGGAAGTGAAATAATAATAATAAGTTATGTTGTTTGACAGCAAAATGAGGTTGCAATGGATTGGCCTGAAAAAACCCCCACATATTTTCCCGCAAAAAGGCCTTTTTCCTCCCTGTGGTGCAGCAAATAACAACAGAAATGGATAATTCCACATCAGCTGTCACTAATTTGCAACTTTGGAATATTTTGCTGCATAAAACACGTACGTCAGTAACAATCTTAAAGCGCAGCGCTGTTTTTGGGGCTATAGGGCTTAAGAGGTTAATTGTAGAAGAGATTTTAAATATCGACTGGGTTATAAGTGTTTCACTTCCATCTTCAGAAGCTGCTTCTCGATGTTGTATTCGAAATGTAAAACTGGTCAAACACACAAGCTTACCTGTTTAAACTGTGGACAATGACCCCACCTCTTGCACGGTTAGATTTCACCAATTTGTTCTGGGCTGGAGTAAAACTAGGAGTCGTCTGGAGCCAAGGGTTTGTCCTTTACACTTCTCTCATACCATCTTTCTCTAAAAACTTTAGCTCTGTGTTTGATCAGTTTTACATCTTAAATTAGGGCTGGGCGATATGATGATAAAAATCGAATCGCGATCTGGTCTCCATCACGATCTGCTCTTTTGGGAACATCGTCATATCACATCAGTGGTTTTTATGTTTAACGCAGCTCTGAGCTCAAATACTGACACTGTCTCCACTCACTGCTTCTAGTGTCAGGAGTAAACCAGGACTGAACCTAAACCAGGTCTAAAATCAGACAATATCACTGACTGGATCTGGATTAAAACAGGAATAAACCAAGAAGTAAACCGGACTAAAGCAGAGACCGGAATGAAGGTCTAAACCAGGACCAAACTAAAAAGGACTAAATGATTGCACTGGACTAAACCAAGACTAAACCCAAGGACTCAATCAGAAATAAACCAAGAGAAAACTGGGTCTAAATCAGGTCTAAACCACAAAACTGAAACTCGGACTAAAACAGGCCTGAACCCCAGAAGAAGCAGATGACTCATTTTAAAGAAAACCGATTTAAACTAAAGAAAATCGTGATTTTTTTTTTTGGCCATATTGCCCAGCCCTATCTTAAATCTTTAAAACATTCTTCTACAGTAGATAGATCCTGGACAACTGAGAGCCTACTCAAGCATAAATAGAGGTAAAGACGACTCGCAGTTATTATGAACATTCAAAACACACCATTTTAGATATAACTATGTTCCCAGTGTTGGCCTGTGAGAACCGGCTGAAGGTCACCAGCTACACACCGTTTAGATACAATTAATTCAATTCCTTCACATTTTTTTTTATTAAACATTTGATTCCAGGTGATTGTACGCCGTCTTTTGGGACATGGCCGTCTCAGCAGCGTGTTCACCACTAGTGGGCGCTATTGTAAAAGATAAGTGATCTGGATTGTGTTTGTGCATCCTCATCCAGTGGAGTATTAAAATGTTGGCGGTTTCATAATTATTGTCTAAAATATATATGCTACAGCAGTGGTTCCCAACCTTTTTTTGTTTTGTGTACCCCTTGGGCCTTTTATTTATATTCACAGTACCCCCTTTCTCGATGGTTTTGATGATTAGTTTGAAAGTGAATGACTAAAACTAAAACTATTCCAGTAAAAAGGCGACTAAATATTCTCAAACTCTAACTCTTTACAGTTAAATAGCTTGAGCATAATAATCAAAAATACAATTCAATTTATCTTATTTTGTATAGGAAACTATTCCAAGTACCCCCTTCTAACATAGGCAAAAATTCTTCAGTCTTCATCTGTACTCTGTAGTTGAAGTGTAGGACGGTTCTTAGTCCAAAGATTGTCATCAGCTTGATAATGACTTGAACACGCTGGCTGTGGGTCTCTTAAGAGTAAACCAGAAGGAGGAGTTAACCTCTAAGTCCCTCCCCTCTTGGTGCTAAAAGTAGAAAAACATCTTAAGCCTATTCATACTTAATATGACTTGTTACCTCGCTATATTAAGTATGAATAGGCTAAGATGTTGTTCTACTTTTAGCACCAAGAGAGGAGGGACTTGGAGCTAATTTAGAGTTTAACTCCTCCTTCTGGTTTACTCTTAAGGGACCCACAGCGTGCACAAGTCGTTATTAAGCTGATGACAATCTTTGGACTAAGATCGAAACGTCTGACACTTCAACTACAGAGTACAGATGAAGACTGAAGAATTTTTGCCTACGATGGACAACTCCTGTATGACTGAGAACCTACACAAATACCCCCTTCTAAGCTCTCGCGTACCCCCAAGGGTCCCCGTACCCCTGGTTGGGAACCACTGTGCTACAGACACACACAATACAGCTGTTTACAATATTTATTCAACCTTTAAAAAAAAAAGGCAATCATGGTTGTTAAAAAAAATAAGTTTTTGTTTTGTTTTTCCCCTTGCACTCGGCGACAACTGAAGAGTTCATTTGCAAAAACAGATTTTGAATTTGTTGCTAAATAGTTTCAGATTTGTGTCACTGTGCTCTGAAATGGACACCAGGACAAGTAAAGTTGAATAAATGTCATCAATAACAAGTGACTTCATATTCAGTGTTGGGCAAGTTACTTAAAAATTGTAATATATTCTATATTACTAGTTGCAGCTTTAAAAATACAACCTGTTTGTATTACATATTACTGGCTCAGAAATGTAACTCAGTTACACTACTTTGAGTTACTTTTGAGTTACTTTTAACTGAAAAAAGGGAGAATAGTGCCACCGAGCTAAAGTGTAATCAAAGATTTCCTTTTCCTCTCCAGTCGTCTCCATTCTCTCGTTTTGTTTTGACGAAATTAGCTACAACTACACTTCTACACCAGTAACAACTGGATTTGGTGCTGCATCTTATTTGAGGGGAGTTGCACTTGTAACTTCTGAAATAATTTCTGAAATAGCTTGGTTGCCATGGTTTCCAGTTGCATTTTTCAGTTAGAACAGCCGACGGTGGGACGAACTCCTGTTTCAGCTGCTTAGTTTTACATGAAAGCGCTGCTAATAATGTGAACGGTAGAAAAAGTAAAGGAATATACCTCACAAAAACTTGCCTCACCATCAAAGCTCTGATGTGAGCTCAGTTTTTGTGCTGTATATTACTTTTCTTTTTCTACCGTTCACATTAACTGAAAAATGCAACTGGAAACCATGGCAACCAGGCTATTTCAGAAATTGGGAATTGTAATAACTAATATATTACTGTATTTTGTTTAAGTAATATATTATATTCCCCAGCTACTGAAAAAAGGAATATATTTCTGTAACTAGTTACTTTTGTCATATTTCTGATTCACTAAAATTCGCATTAACATCAGCAAAACAAAGAGAAAAGTACAAGCTTGTGTTTATTTTTGTCAATGGCACTTGTCTATTTTTGCAAATGAACTCTTCAAAAGCAAAATGGTCTTACATTTTCTTAGCACAGAATAGAATAGACAACTGACTACCAAGTTCAGGCTGCCACTCATGTAATTTCATCATTTGACCTTCACAAAACGATGCATTTCCTCTTCCTCTTGTAGTTTCTTTGTTTTCGTCTAAACACCAGCGCCCTTTTGGTGGCTTCTTTGAAAATATCCTCCACGTTATCTTGAAATTTAGCTGAACACTCCAGGTACAGTTCAGCATTGAATTGTTTGCAGGCTTCCTCCCCCTGATGAACGCAAATTAAAATAAATTTAATAGTGTAATAACAAAATAATTGCGTGATAATAATAATATGCTAAATGAAAAAGCTGGGACCCTTCTTACTTGTGTGTATGTGATGGGTGCCAGCTTCAAAGCCCTCAGCTTTCTGGCACACTCTTTGTCCTTTCTGAGGTCTGTCTTGCAGCCAATGAGAATGAGGGGAATGTCCCGACAGAAATGCTTCACTTCTGGGACCCACTGTTTGGAGGAAAGGAGTTTTGCATGTGTTAGATGGTCTTGTTTTCAATAGGAGTCCAGGGTGAGTGATCCGGGTCAATGTCCAGAGCGGAGTTAATGATTGAACAGCAGACAACCTCCGCAAACCGACCTCCAGCAATGATTTACAGACAGAGGTACAAATGGAGAAAACTTTGCAGTACAGCTGGACAGTGTAGTTGTTTACGCGCGTACCTTTATCAGAACATTCTCAAAACTGGTGGGGTTAGTCACATCGAAGCAGACCAGAACCACGTTGGCTTCGTGATACGAGAGCGGCCGCAGTCTGTCGTAGTCGTCCTGCCCTGTGAGAGAGACGGGTCAGTGCAACATCCAGAGGCTTCAGGGAGTACTCCTGAAGAAGTACTAATATTCTTAAGATACAGGACCAAGAATTTACACTTACAAGTACATGTATCAGATTAAATTTCTACTTGAGTACAAGTATAAAAGTGTCCATTGTAAAAAGTACTTTATATGTAAAAGGAAAAGTATTAATGTGGAGGATTTATTTTTTATTTTTATCAAACCAGGTTTAAAAGCGGAAACCACTAACTCAGTTCTAAACCAGGTCTAAACCAGGTCTAAACCAGGTCTAAACCAG
Organism: Lesueurigobius sanzi; assembly: GCA_900303255.1. Lineage (NCBI taxonomy): Eukaryota > Metazoa > Chordata > Actinopteri > Gobiiformes > Gobiidae > Lesueurigobius > Lesueurigobius sanzi. The sequence continues at coordinate 26,891 of OMNZ01124471.1, forward strand.
GCCTAAACCAGGTCTAAACCAGGTCTAAACGTAGTCTAAACAGGTAAACCAGGACAAAACCAGATATAAACCAGGACTAAACCAAATCTAAACCTGGTCTAAACCAGATCTAAACCAAGTCTACACAGGACTAAAAACAGATCTAAACCAGATCTAAACCAACTCTAAACCAGGTATACACCAACTTTAAACAAGATCTAAACCAGGGCTAAACCAAGTCTAAACCAGGACTAAACCAGGTCTAAATCAGCTCTAAACCAGGTATAAACCAGCTCTAAACCAGGACTAAACAAGATCTAAACCAGGTCTAAATCAGCTCTAAACCAGGACTAAACCAAGTCTAAACCAGGCCTAAACCAGTTCATCATAGAGAGGTCACTTTGAAAATAAAATACTACTTTTAACCCAATTTTAAAATGTAGTGGTGTAGAAAGTACAGATACAGGCTCTGAAATGTAGTGAAGTAAATTTAAAAAGTATTCATCATAAAATGTACTTAAGTAAAGTAAAAGTAC
>OMNZ01124471.1:33414-58071 GCA_900303255.1 Lesueurigobius sanzi
CTTTTCAAATATATTTAATAATATTCCCTGCTTCCTGAAGCATCTCCCACATTATCGAAACACAGAGCTGTTTCACTGAAGTTTGGATCATTTTAGTCCCTCTTTTTTTAGTCGACGAAAATATTAGTCATAGTTTTAGTCTCACGAACAAACTTTAATTTAGTTTTAGTCTAATTTTAGTCAGCAAAAATATTACTGTGACTAAAATTATGCCTAAATATTTTAGTCGACGGAATTAACAATGCTTGTAAAATATAATACATGTATGATCCTGTTTAAAGCGTTCAACAAATTGTAACCAAAGAATCTACAGCTTTTTTTCACTTCAGTGCGAGAAAGAGCGTGTAATTTGAGAGGATATGGAGATTTTACTTTACCTATAGCTGTTTGTTAATGTTTTTGTGCATCCGTTTGTGGTGATAATTTGAGTATACAATACAAACAATGCCAAAATATTCATAGATTTAAGTCTTTATATAAGAAAATGGTCTGGTCAGGGTATGGGTAAATAGGTCTCAAAGTCTACTTCTGCCTGAACATTCAACAAAAGATTGTTTACTTAATTTCAAGGACTAACCTGGGTGTTGTTCTTACACTAATGTAAATATAGATATAGTTTTTCTGTATGTAATAGCCTTGTTTTCCTGTATGTTGTACGTAAATGCCCTGTATCTCTCAATCAGTACTGAATCCAAAATCTGATAGATTTTTTTTCTTTTTAAATGTGATTCCTTGGACGCAGCAGAGAAGCTCATTGTATTTATATGAATGTGTAATTGGGGGTGGGATTAAACACGTTTTTCTTCCTTCCCACTCCTTTTCAGGCAATCTAATCTGATTTTTTTTTATTTATCCCTGTGCCCACCTACTGTGATGTGTGTTTTGCCTGAAATAAATAAATGAATGAAAGTTAGCTCTTTCCTCGCTGGGCCTGCAGACTAAGTTACATCACTTTCAAACCCTCGGTGCAAACAGAGCAGAGCAGAATCTAAAAATATACAATAGTGACATTATGATGACACCTAATTTTCCATTAAAACTGCTAAATAAGTGCCTCTTATTGCTGCTGCGTAGAATGACTTTCCCTCATGCCTGTTAGCAGAGGCGGGAGATGTGTTTACAAGATGATATCAGATTTGTTGTGTGGAAGATATGTAAATTTACAATATTGAGTGTATCTTCAAAGTCAAGAAAAAACAAAAATCTGCAAAAACTGTTGCTAAAACTTAAATGCACATACGTTTGATGTGAAATCTCTAAAAAATATATATATATAATCTTTTTTTCTACAGTTTATTCAAGATTATCCTTTTGATGACAGCGAGCTAAATTAACACATTTACCAGCACATTTTTACATATTTTTGATGGTTTGCAAAAATATCGTTATCGAGACAGTCCTACTAAATATCGAGATATTCATTTTTGTTAATATCCCCCACCTCTACTGTTAGCTCTACTTTACAGTGATAAAGCTATTTTTGTGATCATTGAGACCAAATCATCATATTTTAGCCATAAAGTGGAGGAATTGAGGTTAAAAAGAAACAACCAGATCAAAAACATTTGTACAACAGTGGACATTTTCAGAAGCTTTACAATTAGATTTTTTCACTTGATCTTTCAGCTTCTAGGCTGCTATATCCACACTGTAATGTAGGGAACAAGCTGCTGTTCCATGTTATCATGAAGGGTGCAGTGTGAAAAATGGTTTTAAAGTTAAAAAAAACATCCACTTTCTGAAACAAAACAGACTATTTATTTAAGAACAAAAATAAATGGACAGATACATGTAAAACATATTGTGCAAAACAACTCTGTACACAAGGCATGCAGTAGAATAGTTACACTGAAGAAAACTGCAACACAACATACCCACATTTATCAAGATAATATAATCCGAGGATGTGGCATACAATCCAGTATTAAGTATTAAAATAGTAAGTAGCTTGAAGGGTGAAAGGCAATAAAGAATGCCATTTGTCTGTAGAATATCCATGCACTCTCAGTAAAAGACACAGACAGAAAGAATGAAGAAGGTTGCCAAAACATTGTTTTCCCCAAATCATAAGACTGCTGACCTGTGAAAGGCCAATCCTCTTTGTGGAAATACCAGTCCAGTAATGGAAATGGCCCATAGCAACACCGAGAATAAGCTGGAGGGCGTATTTCCTTTTGATCAAAGTCCAATTGGCCTAATAATCCTTTCTTTTGAGATAAAATGAATAATAATTATTCATTTCAGTAAGATTCTCTAACTTTTTCGGTTAAAATGTAGCCGTTGACACTACGGTTCCTCCCGCGCCACAGCAGTGGGGGTTGGGTGATCTGAACAGCCTCGTGACCGGCAAACAGGAATGCGCGCTCTTGATAATCGACAGTCTGCCGGAGGACGCAGGGGCAGTCCAAACGAGTCCAAACCGGAGAGAAAAAACAGGGCCTTGCTACTGCCACTGCATCTACGCCATGTTAATCGTTTAACTATCATATGCAATGTAAATCCCAAAAGACCGCACGAAACTATATTCTAGAACCACACAAAGCAGGCCATTAAGCTCATTTTGCTACACACATCCAACAACGAACACAAAGCCTTAATTTCCCCTTTCACGAGAAGCAAAAAAGGAGCCTATTCTGGAAACAATAAAGCCGTGTTTGGCATTTGGAAGAGCAGGCTCAGATACTGAAGCGCCACCGTCGCTGTTGTTGAACATTCCTAGTGACCTTATATGGCAGCGCGGCTGTCATGGCAACCGGCCAGAGCTCTCCGGTTACTGCCGTGTTTGCCAGACCAAAGCCAGACCTCTGAGAGCAGTTACTGTATCGTGCTAAACTGTATCGTTGGTTTTCTATTTTTTGCACACTTGTAAACGTATAGCGTGTTTTACAAAAAATGACGAGGAGCGATCACCTCCGCGGCTCTAGCAGTGCCCCGAGGTCCACACGGTCGTCGAGTAGACTTAAAAGAGCCTCACCCAGTAATGGCGCAGCAACATTTGCTCAACACTGCTGTCCTTTGTCTCTGTAGTAGCCATTTTGAGATTGAGAATATGAAGGGAACCAATGATCATACTTGGTTGTTAACGCCTCCAGTGGTCTTTTGGATGCAGGGAGAGACACAAGAAATAACTTCTAAATCATTTTGACGGTTTAAGTCTTTGGGAATATATTTGAATACTATCTGTAAGTTTACACCACACACTATCTGAGCATACAGTAAATTATACTTAAGTGCCCATAGCATATTTAATACAGCTTGCGTTTGTAACTAATTAAAATACAAGAAAGTCCATTAGCCTACCTTTCCATGTATATATAAGTGGAAGAAGTCATAGCCTACTTGACTGCAATCCTGTCCTCAAGAAGGGAAATGGTTTGCATATTGCCCAGTCAGATGAGAATCGAAGATGCATGACTGGAAATGAGTTTTCTTTCTAGAAGCTTATCTCATGTGCTAATTGGCATCTTGTTTTTTTTCCAGGCGATCCCGACATAAAAACATTCCGAAAATGAAGCTGTTCCTGTGCTTGTGCTCAGGCCTGCTGTCAATATTGCTCCAAAAAGCAAAGGTAAATATGTTTTTATAGAGGATCTCGTCCAAGTTTAAAGAACGTGGGAGTCGGGTGAGTGCAAAATCCCCCTAAACGATGGAACAGCTGTTTTGGGACAGCTATGAGGCTTAAGAAACTAAATACCTTTTTGAAGAATTGAATTTGGAAAAAGCAAGTGGTCAGCTGCCAGCCCATACACATAGGACTATGTTATATGGCTGTCTTCTGACTCAAGGGAAAGAATGCCAGCCTTCTGTTGAGAGAAGAAAGTACATGTTAATTATAAAGGCAAAATGACTTCAATCAAACTACACAGTTAAAGGCCTTTGATGTCTTATATATGCAGGCAAACAAAGATCTGCAAAGAATATTCAAATAGGAGAACTAGAAAAAAGCTTGACAAAATAGAGAAATAGCCTACATTTTATAAAAGCATGCCTCATATACTGAAAATCCATTGTTACTTCAAGTTATATTAAAAAGTATATTAAAAAAAAATAACTTACTTAGGTCATCAGCTATTCTACAAGGCCACCATGTGCAGTGCCAGCAATCTGCCATTACACATTTGGTATATTTTGAAACTGTGTTGTCTAAGAGATTCAATTCTTTATTAAACATTTTTCATATTTTCACTTAAAAGATAAATACTTTTTATGGGTGTGCCTTGACCTAGTTAAGACAAAGATGGATTCCATGAAGAGGAAAAAAGGTTCAAAATGTCCATAACATTAGGCTATCTTCCTTCTTCTCAATCCTTTAAAGGGAGCAATCATAGTTTTATCATAGTCCAAAGAAGGTCAGTGTAATATCCTTTTAGGAACAAAGCAAACCCATAGGCCATGAGTCCTGTTTCAGGAAAATGGCTGCCGAGAGCGGTCTGCCCCCTCTCTCTGCTCTCTGTTGAAGGACTCCAGAGTTGTGCCTCTAATAGCAGTCAGCTCCTCTGCTACTGGATTCTGATTGGCTCACAGCTCTGTTTCTGTTAACCAGCCAATTGCCCGAGCACTGAATACCAGGCAATGTCAAACAAAAAGCATCCTTATTTAACAACAAATCTTATCTAAAATTGCATTTAGGCCATTAGGTACAAATTTAACTAATTTCACATTTCTGTCAAACAGCTATAAATCACACTTTAGTATATGTTGTTGTGTTTTTGTTTGTTTGTTTGTCTGTTTTATAAAACGGGTAGTGTACCCTACAGCCCATTTATGAAACATGAGTGTTACTTGTAACTATATTATAATGTATCTAAAATCATTACTTTCTCTGCGTGCGTATACCCCGAAAGCACATTCTTTACACATACATGGAAGAAATCAGCAGACATTTTATTAAAGCCGTTTATACAAAACAAATATAGATTGTGTTGTGTGTGCTATAAAACAATTTCACATTTTAGTTGAGGTATTAACGATCTAAAATGCAATAACTGGTTGTAGCGAATGTGCGACCAGCAGCATATCATTGGAGGATAAGCCTAGTGGTGTATTGTGGAAGAGACAGAAGCTACAGACCAGAGGCACAATATGTGTTGGCTCTCGCCTAAAAGGTGGCAGTATTCTTCAAGCTAAACCATGTAATGTAAGCGGGGAGAGGAGAGCATTTTCGTCTTTTCGGCAATTAAAGAAATACTTGTCTTTTGGACGAATCATGTCCAAGCCAGGAGAGAGAAACAGATTGAACGAGGACCATGGCAGAAAACAGAGTTCAAGTAAGCTGGTTCTTTTTCCCTCTTTCTCCAATCCTTCTCCGCCTGTTTCCGTAGCTGGGATAAGCGCTATATTCTATAATTCTTGTAATCTTCATTTCATTGCAAACCATGCATGTGTTGCATTTAGCTGTTTGGAGTATTGGTGTTGCTAACAGCACCGTGTCAAGCGCCTCTGCTTTACCCTGGATATCGTCGCTCTGTCTTTTCAGGTTTGGCGAACGGCATGGACAGTCATCCTGGTTCAACAGAGAAGCGGAGCCACCACTGGAGAAGTTACAAGTTGATTATCGACCCAGCTCTGAAGAAAGGCTCACACAAACTGTATCGCTACGATGGGCAGACTTTTAGCATGCCCGTAAGTGGACCACCGCCTGTGGCTACAATCGTAACAAAGTAGCCGACCTCCATGATGGGTTCAGCGGGGCTATAGCACCTTGGCCTCGCGGAGTGTCAATAGAGTTTATTGTGATAGAAAACTTTGTCCGAGCACCGTCAATCTACTTTTGAAGTTTGGAGAAGTGATTGGGACGGATAACAACAGTGTCATGCTTTCTTTTGATGCAGAACCCTGGACTACCGCCTGTGGATACCGTTCGAGACCCACGGATCGGTCGTCTTTGGACTAAGTACAAAGAAACCGACTTGCCAGTTCCCAAATTTAAGGTAAGACTTTCACCTTAAGATCTGCAAAGCATTTGTCAGTCGTTACATGTGGGAACGAGGCTGTCAAAAGTTGCCGACACGCCCCCTTACTCATCTTAAGGATGTTGAATCGCAGCATAAGTCCAAGTAAACGCTGGTTCGACTACTTGTATCTAATCAGCAGCTGTGTCTTCCATTGATGAAAACTACAAGTAGCATAGTTATTATTGTTTCCTGCTCAGCCACGTGCTCCAACAGTCTTGTCGTTGACCACATTTTCAACTGTGTTTTCCAGATTGATGACTGCTACATTGGGCCGGTTCCTCCAAAGGAGATAACTTTTGCTCGACTGAATGATAACATCAGAGAAGGATTTCTTACTGACATGTGCAAAAAGTTTGGAGAAATCGAAGAGGTTGAGATTCTGTATAATCCTAAAAACAAGAAGCACTTGGGAATTGCCAAAGTTGTTTTTGAATCTGTTAAATCAGCCAAAGTAGCAGTGCAGTCCCTTCACAACACCTCTGTAATGGGTAACATCATCCACGTGGAGCTGGACCCTAAAGGTAAACAATGTTTCTGTTATTGTGCCAAGCATTTCAGGTTAGACATTTCCTTGAGTTTTAGCTGAAATCCTATGAGAATTTTCACTAGACCACATTTGTGACCTGAAAGGTGTAACTCTTCTATACCTATATTGCCAGGAAATCAGATAATTGAATTTCATTTGAACTACAGCTGCTCCCTTAAGCCCAGAGCGGTGTATTCCCACTGTGCCTAATTTCAGACGTGTAAACAAAGTCAACCAGTCCCCTTTCAGGCTTTGTATGTCTCTAATGGGAGAAATCTTACATTAGTGGTCTCTCCGATGCCTAATAAATTGTACTGTAGTATTGTTATACTTGGGTTTACTGTGGGACAATTATTGTTGTGAGATTCAAATCATTAACTCGATAAATCATGCAATAATTCACCAGTACAAGTCTTTTTTTTCTCTCGCCATGCTAGTTTTTGGGCTTACTTACTTCCATGTTCTTCTTGATTATTAAGTTTTCCAATCTGATAAATTTCTTTATATTTAGTTTACTATTTTGGATAAGTGTATTCAGATTTTACCACAGTATGTCACGCAGTATGCATCCTTTGTGCTTTAGGTGAGAATCGCCTGAGGTATTTTCAGCTTCTGATGAATGGCAGCTACACACCACGGACTCTGCCTGTAGGTGGCGAGGAGGCTAAAGAAGTTTCCCCTCGAACTCTGGCAGAAGCGTTATTGGTAATTACTTCTACACGCTGAAATATACAGTTGAAATTTCTGGAGTGATTTATATATGCGGTAGTCTATTAGATGCATTTCTTTTGTTCTCTTACTACTAATTTATCTTTTAAGCTGCTGTATACTAGAGTCCACCTTGTCCATGCTGCAGGTAGAGAGCAGATTTCCCTGCGTGTGCCACAGAATTGTGCACTTTAAAGGGATCATATTACAATACAGCTCAGACTCTTGCCTAAGTCCAGATCTGAATATTCTGTAACTGTAAGACTTTATTATCTTTTACTCGGGTGTATTTATTATAACATAAAAGCAGTCAAGGTAGCTGTACATATTGTGAAGTAACTCTCCTTGTGTTTGTTTCTAAGGCCTGTGAGCCCATCCGCAGATTGTCTGAGAGCAGTGCTGCCGGAGGAGCACCCAGCAACTCCACGACTCCCATGTCTTTGGAGACGGGCTACTCCAGCCTCAGGCAGGACACACCGCAGTCCCAGGGAACACCTCATACCCCACGCCAGACCAGTACCAGTACCCCCTTCTCTCAAGACTCCAATTACTCTTCTCGCCAGTCCACTCCTGCCTATCAGTCCAGCCGGGCCGAGGGCTCAGGAGGCTACAAAAACCGTAGGCACGACAGTAAGTTTCAGGACGCCTACAATCGTCGCCCGGAGAGGCCTCAGTATCGAAGCAACATGTACCGGAGTTCCTCGTCTGAGCAAGCTTTCAAGCAGGTCACTCCGCCGGAACCCCCACCGCCAACGCCTACATACAACTACACGGCTCCTACCCCACCTACACCCAGCTTCAAGTCGGCCTTTTCTCCCTACCAGACCCCTCTTCCCCCTACCTTTCCCCCCTCAGAGCCTGCTTTCCACCCAATTCAGAGGGAGTCGGAGTATCTGAGACCACCCCAGCCGCCTCTGGCAGCTCCTACAGAGTTCGAGCCTGTCAAAGACCGGCCAGAGACTCCGCCTATACCTAAGCCCCCACCTGAACCTCTCCCCCAACCGACTACCCCACCCCCCCAAACCCCAGAACGCTGCCCTTCCCCTGGCTCTCCGAACATTGATTCAGAACGCAATAGTCTGGATTCACGAATTGAGATGCTTCTAAAGGAAAAAAGGACAAAACTACCTTTCCTGGCCGAGCGGGACTCTGATACTGAGGTGCGGATGGAAGGAAGTCCCATCTCCTCCTCATCTTCTCAGCTGTCCCCCATTCCCCCGTACACAGGAGGCTCCCAGAGTGGACAGCAAAACTCCCGTCCCTGTAGCACTGGTCTGGAGGACATCAGTCCGACTCCGCTGCCGGACTCGGACGATGACGACGAGCCCATCCTTCCGACCGCCTCGCTCCTCAAGAGAGTCAGCTCACCCGTGCGGGACAAGCGGAGCAAAAGTGACTACAAAGATGGACATTATCGAAGCCACACACCCACAGATAAAATGGACATGGTAGGGAAGCTGCTTTTACATTTTTCATACATTTAACAACTGGGAAACGCACTGAAAAAACATATATACAGTAATGCTCCATATTACCAAAGTGATCACTAGGGCTGGGAACCAAATGAAAAAATAATTAAGGTACTACCGGTATTCAAAAATAAATTGGTACCGAAAACAAAAATATTTTTCTTTAGAAAGCAAATTTGTCTGCCTGGTGGGTCTTGAGACTGCACTAAAGACTAAAGGTAGCCACACACTACAGGATTTTGAATCTTTTGAGACTAAAAATCTGTAAGGACAGACATGAGGACACACATGAGGAGTCCCACTTCGGATCATGCCATGAGAGAGAGTTTTTATTGAGCCACTCCTCCCAAGACTAAAAATCTGGCTAAAAATCCTGAAGTGTGTGTCCAGCTTTAGGTGTTTCAGCTCAAATAAATGATAAAAACACTAAAAGAAACAGTGTTTTATTGAATAAATGACCATTATTGGTCATGTTATAAGGTTCTATGACAAAACTAAAAATCAAGCACGAGTATAAATGACCTGATTTGAGAATATTAGTCCTGTTTAGAGCAGTTTGGACTAGGAATAGACATATTCACTACTGTCATCTACATTATTTGGCTTATTTCATGACAATTTTTTACTGATTCTAAGGTAATCTCACTGAATTCGGAAAACATGGACATGACCAATTTTCTTACCCCATTGGCAAATACATTTTAATAAAAAAAGGAAATAATAGTCCAAAAAAAGTTACCTTGGTCTTCTTGGTGGTAAACTGTTTAAGTACTCGGTATGCAGAAAAACCTACACTGGTCTGATTGAAAAGAAAGTACTTAAAAAGGAAATAAGTAGAAATCTATTGAAAAGACATTAGAACAAGGGGTTAGAATCAGGTCAAATGAGCCACTAAAACTCTTCAAAACAGCTCAAATTTAGACAAATAAGATGAATTTGGGTAATTTATCATCTAGATATTTACTTTTTTTGTGTAGATGACAAATAATTTATCATAACTATTGAAAAAAGTATAGTTCAGGTACCGGTATCGTTAAAGTACTCGTATCAGGGGAACAATACCCAGCCCGACTGATGGCTCCTGAAATGGCACTGATCTGTTTATATTGTGAAGCGGCGGCAGTTGCACAAGAGCGAGACACGGGAAGTGGGGTCTAGTTTCAGTTGGTCGTTGACATCGTTCCTTTTTGTACTAAAGAGTGTCATTTTAAGCCCCTCGGGTTCGAAACTAGCTTATTGCTGCCCATGTACACAAAGTCCAAACTAATACTTTTTGATAGTTATTGGCTGCATATTTCTTTTGTATAGAAAGTTCTTCATATTTTTCTGCATATTTAAGATGACTTGCTTTACGCGGCGCATCTGAAGTATTTTGCTTTTGAAGAAATGTTCTGAGTTTAGCTGTTGACCCAAACTTCCTGGTTTTTCAAGCTTAACTGCAAGGATTGGCCAAAGCGCCTGGTCTCACATTACAAGTTACCACAAAGCAAACAGAGCAAGCAGGTCATTTGGATAAGGCCACTCCCATGTGTTTGTTTTGCTTTTGCACTTTCATTCTTCTGCTGCTCAATAAAAGGTACTCAATTGGTATCTTTCTGTAACAATAAGGGGTTAAACACAAACGTTTAAATATTGAGATGATAAATCAGTGTTTCCCACAGATTTGAAAGAGATTATGGTGGTATAAGTGATCCTCAAATCATTTAATGTAATATTTATTTTGAGACTTCGATTTAGACAAACTTTATTGATCCACAGGGGAAACTGTAACTCAAATGCTTATCTTAGAAACAAAACATAAAGATAATTAGTAGAAAGAAATCAGATGGGTATTTTGGAGTAAAAATGTAACATTGTACTGATATTTTATCTTATCAATCCAATTTTTGGACAGTATAGTTAATGTTATGTGTTTATGTTAAGACATGAAGCATATGAATTGTAATTTCCAATCCAAATGTCTTGCTTAGCTTGTTTTTAGACTATGGTGGAGAAAATTAGACCATAGTCTCCATTATTAATGGGAAACACTGTAAATATTTCTAATTTTAAAATCTCTTTATATTGTAGTTTAAGGACACGTGTCTGTTTGTAAAGCTCCACTCTTCATTTCATTCATTAAGGTCTCTTCAGATTCGAGGGGAGTCTGATATTATGCAAACATATCCTTAAAATGCCTTGACCCTGTACTGTAGTTGAGACCTTTTATTTATATTTAGTCATAACCTTTACCAAAAATAACTTTTTGGATTTATTTGAATGTATAAAACTGCATTCTCTCCATCAGAATTCTGACAGTTCACTCTTGTTTTTCTCAGGGCCATCATTCATCAGGAGAAGACATGGAAATCTCTGACGATGAGATGCCCAATACTCCCATCACCAGCGGAGACTGTGGCAAAGGCATTGTTGTTAACTCTGCCATGTCGCCAATGCAGACCTTGGCCCTCCATTCTGGCTTCACTCCTCTACATCAGGCCGGCTACGCCATCCCACACCACCACTTTGGCTCTCACTCTGGTGTCCCGGGACATCCACACCTGGCTGATCCTCATGGACTTCACATGCTGCCCCACATGGGCCCTTACGCACATGGCATGGTGCCCCTCATGCAAATGGAGCTTATGAACTGTTTGAGATGGGAACAATGGAGCACTGTGCCAATGTCTTTCCAGATGCAGCAACAGGTACTGAGTCGAATGGCTCAAACCAGAGGGCCCTATGCCTACCCCCACTACATGGACAGCACTTACGGAGGCCCCTATACGCCGCTGTCAGTGAGCGCTTCCCACGCCAGTGCATCAGACGCACACGGGCAACAGTGGCAGAACGCCGGCGTACCAAAGTTCAATCCAACCGTTCCTCCTCCTGGGTATGATTCCAAAAAGGAGGATCCTCATAAGGACACTGTGGATGGAGTGTTGCTGGTCATTGTCAAAGAGCTAAAGGCCATCATGAAGAGGGACCTCAATCGCAAAATGGTCGAGGTGGTTGCCTTCAGGGCCTTCGATGACTGGTGGGATAAGAAGGAGCGTTCAGCTAAGGTAATTAAAGAAAGTAATTGTGTATATTGTTTAGGGCTGGGTACCGTTAAACGAAAAAATAATGAAGGTTCTACCGGTATCGAAAAATAAATTGGTACCGAAAAAATATTTATCTTTAGAAAGCAGATTTCTCTTCCTGGTGGGTTTCTGCACTAAAGAAAGGGCTAAGGTGTTTCAGCTCAAATAAATGATAAAAACACTAAAAGAAACAGTATTTTATAGAATAAATTATCATTGTTCTGTTTTATGGTTCTACAACAAAACTAAAAATCAGGATAAATGACTCAATTTGAGAATATTAGTCTTGTTTAGAGCAGTTTTGACCAGATTAGACATATTTACTACTGTCATCTACATTATTTGGTTTATTTCATGACAATTTTTACTGCTTCTAAGGTAATCTCACTTGAATTAGGCAAATAAAACTGCCAAAGGACCAATTGTCCTACCCCATTGATAAAGTAATTTGAATTAAAAAAAGAAATAAGTAGAAATCTATTGAAGCAAGTCAAAACAAGAGGTTAGAATCAGGTCAAATGAGCCACTAAATCTTAACTCAAAACAGCTCAAATTTAGATAAATAACATCAATTTGGGTCATTTAAACTTCTAGATATTTACATTTTGTGTAGATGACCAATAATTTAGTATAGGTATCGAAAAAGGTATCTTTCAGGTATCGGTATCGTAAACCAAGTATCGTTAAAGTACTAGTATCGAAAAAACATGAACGGTACCCAGCCCTAATATTGGTGCTTGCTGAAATGTTTAATTGCACAGTAGTGACTGATCCAACAGTAGGGTGGTGAGGTGTTTGGAGTTATTCATTACGCTTAAAAACACCAATATTTCTCTTACTCAGGCCTCTTTGACGCCAATAAAAGGCGGAGAAGGTAAAGAAGAGGAAAAACCCAAACCCAAAGAGACAATGGGCTCCAGTCTGCTAGAAAACTGGAACAAGGGTGAAGGTCTCGGCTACGAGGGAATGGGCCTGGGCATTGGTTTACGAGGAGCTATCCGCTTGCCTTCCTTCAAGGTAATCTTCTATGAAAACATAATAAAATGCTCTCTGTACTTTGCCATGTTTCTTAGTAGTTGTGTGATTTTCTTCAGGTAAAAAGAAAAGGCCCACCTGACACGGCAGCTACAAGTGAAAACAAACGACCACGGCCCTCCACTCCAGCTGATGATGAGGAGGAGGGTAAACCAACGGACGAGTCCAAGCAGGATGTGGACAGTGCAGCAGCAAAGCGACGGCCTTCTCGACCGCTGCAGCTCGACAGCGAAGGAGAGGAGGCCGACACCTCGGAGAAAGAAGAGTCTCTGTCCGATCGCGAGGAGGAGCCAGAGGAGACTGAGCCCAAAGAACAAGTCTCATCAAACAAAGTAGGAGCACTTCAGTATAATCATGTCTGTCATCCACTGTGCTGTCGATGCACTGGTGTGACCTGGTTCCTCTTTGACAGGAGAGTGAAGACGAGAGCGACGAAGAGCAGGAGCAGGACTCGTCAAGCGAGGGCTCGGATTCCTCAGATGAAGGTAATTTTAAGCAGGCTTTGGTCAAACTTGGGAATATAAAGTACAGAAACACCATGAAACAAATTATTTTATTAGATTTTAATGGAACTCCTGAGTCCTGTCCCATTCACTATGATGTAATAACCTGCTCCAGGGCTCTGTGCAATGCTGTTTTAATCCAGAAAAAGACAAAAATCATCATTATTTCTCAATGTTTATTTAAAAATATACAAGAAATACTGTTTTAACAAAATACATTAATTTATTGAATATTCACTGTTGAATTTGACCTGGTTCTTTTTCTAATTCACCAGGAGTTTACAATAAAGTTACTGTTTCTGCTGCATTTGTGTGTGAAGCTTTCAGCCGTTTGGATCAGGATAGTTTAATATGTTTCAGTACGTTTAAATGTTCCAATGTTTCCTTTTATGTGGCAATGTATATAATCAAAATGTTTAAATCAGTTTTACTTCAACTCAAATAACTGACGCGATCTTTACCTCTTGCAGAAGACGGGCGCTCAGTCGTGTCTAAAGTCAGCTCTGACTCTGGGTCTGGAAGCTCAGATTCTTCTGAGTATGAGGTGAGCTCAGAGGAAGAGGAAAGTGAGGAAGAAGAGCGAGGGAGTGAGGCAGAGGACGGCAGTAAAAAGACCTCGTCATCGTCGTCTTCTTCATCTTCTGATGTCGAGAGCGAGGCTGAGACAAAAGAAGCTCCAAGTTCTCCAGTGGGACACCTCACAGAGGACGTGCAGGACAATAAGAGCAAAGAGTCCAGGCTCAGACCTCCCAGCCCCCAGGAAGAACCAGAGGAGAAACCCAGGCCTCCGTCACCGACAAGTGTCCCAGGTGAGAACATGAACAATGACTGAATCCTGATATTTTCAGTTGTTTTACTCTGTGCCCCTGTATACATTATAATGTACATTTATCTGAAATTATGCTCTATTTCTTACTCTTTAGCGAATGAGCCAAACATGAGTGGTGATTTCAAGTCGGAGTCGCGGGAGCTTGTTGCGAACCTTCGGCCTCCTACCCCAACGGGCATCATTGTGGACAGTGACCTAGAGATCAAAGCCAAAACCAAAGGTAAAGGTGAGAAAGAGGAAGTGGCTGATGCTCCAGTAACATCTGTAGAGTCACACTCCTCTGCTCCCAAACCCCCTGCATCTTTATTGCACCTCCCTCTTCCACCACACCCCTCTCTGGAGGGCCGCTCCCTACTCCACCCGCCCCCTGCTTCACTGCCGGACCTTACCCAGCGGCCTCGGCTCCCCACAGACGAGGATCTTCCGCGCACACCAGGCAGGGACCTGTTGGAGCGAGCTCGGAGTCTGGGCAAGTCCCAGAGCACCGACACGGTGCCCATCACGCCTGGAGGTGACGCTCCGCTGACCGGCAGCAGTCTGCTGCTTAGCTCCCCTCACATTCCTGGTAGTCCTTTCTCTTACCCCGCTCAGTCTCCTGTTCTTAGTGCTGGTGTCCCACGTACACCAGGAAGAGATTTAACGTTCACACCTGTGTTCCCTGACCCCACAGCACTAAGCCTGAACAGGAAAGGCTCCGCGGCCAGCCTCGATGATGGACCTGTATTCAAAGAGCCGCCAGTCAGTGTTTTACCAAATCAGACCTCAGCCTCAGAAGAACTCTCTACATCTCTGTCTCTGGATGTTCCTCTTCCATCTGACTCTATGTCATCCAAGAAGAAGGTTGCACGAGTCAAACTAAAGAAACTGGGCTCGGATGCGGAGTCTGTAAAGATTTTCTCTGAGTCTATCAAACAGGAGGCTCATCTACCCGGTAAGTCCCCTGACCACACCACTCTGGACTTTAGGGAAGTCAAGGCCGAGCCTCGCACAGTTCTGCCTCCAGAAGATGGCTTCTTGTCCTACGATGACGAGGAGCCAGTGGTGATAAAGCCGACTAGGAAGTCACGCAGGAGCTGGGAGGAGCTGCTGCTGGACAGTCTGTCTCCGGTCACCACACCCCCGCGCTCATACTTCAAACCACGCTCCGACTTCGAGGAGATGACCATTCTTTACGACATCTGGAACGAAGGCATCGATGAGGAGGACACGCGACTGCTGAAGATCACATACGAGAAGATGCTGCAGCAGGACAATGGCAACGACTGGCTCAACGACACCCTCTGGGTCAACCATCCAAATATCCTTTCATCGTAGTAATGAACAGAAGCTGTTTAATGTTGTATTTGTAGGGCTGCACAATATATCACAAAAAATATCGTATCTCAATTAGGGCTGCACAATTAATACTGCAATAACCGAACTCCAAAGACTGAGGGCTTTTCTTTTGCGTCTCCAGTGTTTTATGAAGCTGAAATGTAATAAATGAGTACAACGATGTATAATAGAAGTTTATAAGTATCATTTGATGACGATACTAGTTTTATCTCTTCTGAAGATGATCGTCAAACCACGGCCTCAGAATCCAAACTGAATTCACCATAAGAAACTCTGCAATAACTGCCGTAAAAATAGAGTGAATTGTAATCATTTTGGCCAAGATAATCGTGTCCATATCGTCTCATGCCTCGACAAAACTGAAAGTAAAAATATACAACATGATTAATGTTAAAATCGCAATTTTCAGTCCGAAAAATCGTAATTAGGTTTTTTTTTTGTCTAAATCGTACAGCCCTAATCACAATATTAGGTGACTATGTTGCAAAATCCCTAAAGTCTGACTGAGATTTTTAATTTTTTTGCCAACTCTCTCTAAAACCAAACATGCATGGGACTTATAAATGTGCAGAAGTTCAGTTTTAGTTATAACTTTCCTAATTTAGTTGATTTTTGGCCTTGGTTTGGTTCTGATTTTGTGTTTTTGGACTCTTCTTTTGACTCAATTTGCTGAAACAGATATCACATGTGTCTGAATTGATTGGAACGGTTTATCTGAGTGTCTCAATAATATCTAATAGTGGTTCTCGCAATATATATCGCAAGTTTTTTCAGTATCGTGCAGCCCTAGTATTTACTTTGTCTTGGAGTTTACTAGATTCTACAGTTGGCTTGTAGCTGTTGTTTAAGACCAGGGATCTCCAACCAGGATTGCCAGCCCTTTCCAAGTAGCTCACCAAAGGTTTTCTACATTTCTACATACAGTACGCTTTATGAGTCTTAATTGTTCTGATCAAAACATCTCCAAACATTTAGGTGAATATAACAAAGTATGAACCAGAAACAACAATAATGTGCTTTTATTGAGTTGAATGATCATCTTGTCAGTCCTAGAGGTCTAGTTACACGTGTTTCTTTGAAGTATAAGTAGCTCCCTATCATTTTTGTAACAAGTAGCTCACGCGGTAAAAAAAAAAGGTTGGAGACCCCCGCTTAAGACAAATAGTAGCTCCCTCTGGTGGTGAAAATGTGCACTAGATGAAGCCGTTTCCAGATTTGAAGTTGTCCTCCTACCTGTGAGTTTATCCTTGATTCCTCTGCACCAACCAACGTCCCCGGGGTGAAGAAAAAGCGGAGAGACGACGGCATGAGGGATCACATGACCGGCTGCGCGCGAAGTGAAGGCTACTACAAAATTGACAAGAAGGACAAGATTAAATACCTTCAGAGTACACGGCTCCAATCGGAGGAGCCTCCAGTTGACACGCAGGTAAAGGATTTGTGATTGTTTTAACATCTCTCTCTCTGTTTTGTCTTTAAAGTCAAAGATTTAGATTTACTTTTTTCTGTAGATGACAAATAATTTAGTAAAGGTATTGAGAAACGAATCGTTCAGGTATCTGTATCGCTAAAGTACTAGTATTAGAAAAAAATGAACACCCAGCTCTACTCCTGTACGACTGAGATCTTGCACATAATGCCTGGTTCACACGGCAGGATAATTAGGCCGATTTTAGCCCGATTCTCCCCTTCAGACAATCGCAAGGACGGATTGTTTTGGCCTGATATCCCCTCGTGTGTCGTGTGTACCGAGCTCGCAGCCTGTTAACTGTGGCATGTAGCCAATCAGAACGCAGGAACATCCTATGACAACGTAAACATTGGGTCTAAAATTGTAATTCTGAAATGAATGAAAGTTTATTTCAATGGTAATTAATCCGTGTTGTACGTAACCACAGTTCTATGAGAGAAAACAACTCGGCTTCAGGTCATAATGTAGCAACCAGGAAGTCCAGTCCAGGCTCGCGCTGTCTCCTCTGCTTTGACCAGCGGCTTTTCTTTTTATATACTAGGCCTGGGCCATATCGTATCAAATATTGATTTACCGGTATAAATTTTGTATATTGTGGTAGTTTTTATATATCGTTGTGGCTTTGACATCATCAGCGTGTGCACTCAGCTGAGTTAGACTGAAGTGAGGACCAGACATGAGGTCACAGCTAATGCTAAGCTCAGCTCCATCAGAGCAGCATAAACGCTGACTGTGGAGGCTTTAGGGGCAGCTGCTTAAAACGTGGAGTTAACTGAAGGATGTGTGTTGCTTGAGTAGATACACTTTTACACCAACTGTTGTCTGTCTCTTCTTCCTCTCTTCTTTCTTTCTCTCTTCTTCCTCTCTCTTTCTCCCTCTCTACTTCCTCTCTCTCTCCTTCCTCTGTGTCTCTCCTTCCTCTGTCTGTCTGTCTCTCCTTTTTCTCTCCTTCCTCTCTCCCTCTTTCCTTCCCCTTTCTGTCTATCCTTCCTCGTCCACCTCTCTCTACTTCCTCTCTCTCTCATTTCTTCCTCTCTTCTTTTTCTCTCTCCTTCCTCTCTCCCTCTTTCCTTCTCCTCTCTCTCTCTCTGTCTCTCTGTCTCTCTCTCTCTCTCTGTCTCTCTCTCTCTCTCTCTCTCTCTCTCTCCTTCCTTCCTTCCTTCCTCCCTTCCTCCCTTCCTCCGTTCCTCGCTCTGTCTCTCCTTCCTCTGTCTCTCTGTGTGATGTGTTGATGTTGTTATAACCATGTTTTTTTATCTCCATGTGTGGGCTCTCTCAGGTTTGGAAAATCAGCCGACAATTTTAAAACCTTGCCGTGTGACCCAGGCTTTTAAGTGTTAAAGCTTTTGAATGGTTTGTGTGCAGGGCATGAGTATTCCCGCTCAGGTCCACGCCTCGTCCAGAGCCGGCTCGGAGCGACGGTCTGAGCAGCGCCGCTTGTTGTCGTCCTTCGCCTGTGACAGCGACCTGCTCAAGTTCAACCAATTAAAGGTGTGTTCCCGTTTACTCATTTTAATTATAGACCCTTTCACTGCTTACATCATCAGTGACATCAGCTGGAGGCAGGAAGTGAGCAAGAGAAATAAGATTAAACTAAAACTAGCCATTATAAGTGTAAAACTACAACTAATTAATGTGGTCCTGTTGTGGCTTAAGGAGCAAGAACAAGAGGAATGACATTTGAGACGATAAAATAAGGTTTTATCTAGGGCTGCAACGATTAATCGAGTAATCGACGATTAATCGATTAATCAATTACTCGATTAACTATTTTAGTAATCGATTAATCGTTTTCTTTGCAGAATTGTCTAATTTGAGCCAGAAAATAAATAAGTTAGTATTTTTGACAAAAACCCTGTCTCTTTAAAAGGTAGGGTGAATATTTTCCACAGATCATGTCATGTAAACAGGTCCAAATCTAATATGTAGATGATGTGAAAGTTATTAATGTTTAACATTCATTATTTTGGTTCTCAGGAGTCAGGACACTGACCAATCAGTGTCTTTAGGGACAAACTAATGAGAAATTAGGAATAAATAGTGTTATTTCTATCAGAAATGTGGTTCTCCTTTCAAAATCTGCTCTAAAGACATGAAATATAGTTTTTCAATACAATTGAAATACTTATCCGATTACTCGATGTAAATAATCGATAGATGAATCGATTACTAAAATAATCGATAGTTGCAGCCCTAGTTTTATCTGATATTTCCAACAACAGTTAGACATTTGTTTATCGTTACTATGACAACAGCTACAATGGAAATATATAGACCCTTTCATTGTTTGTAAACATTTGGGGCTTATGCCGCGTTCATGTGAACTGGGGAACTCGTTTTCCCCAGATGAAAGTCCGTTGTTCCCAGTTGGTTTGTGTTCATGTGCTTTCTAAGTCGGAAAGTGAGGATTTTGATTTCACCAGATAGAAACTGTCTTTCATCACTAATTAGCATTTAACAGAGCTAACTATTTACATTTGGTGTTAGCATCTTAAAAAGCTAAACTTTGGTTTGTTTTATAAAGCAGCTCATACATTTTCACTTTGCTAGCATAAATTTCGGGCATTTCTCTCACAAATATATTACTCCAAAGAAAACAAAGGCTCATAGTAAACCTGTGAAAGTAGCAGTGTTTAACCAAGAAGCTCATATTTAACGAAATATTAACAAATCAGCTGATTTCTGCGTCAGGTGCAGAAGTCGGGAAGCTTGTTTTGACCCCAGTTCCCCAGTTGTTTTTCCCAGTGGGGCGAGCGTTCATGTGCATTTTCCAACTGGGTAAAACGTTTTTCCCAGTTCCCGAGGTCCACATGAACATTAGTTGGAGCTGGAAAGCTTGATCCCTATCTGTTTCCATTGTAGCTGTTGTCACAGTAACGATAAACAAATGTCTAACTGTTCTTGTATATCAGATAAAACCTTATTTTATCGTCTCAAATGTCCTTCCTCTTGTTCTTGCTCCTTAAGCCACAACAGGACCACATTATTTAGTTGTACTTTTACACTTAAAATCACTAGTTTTAGTTTAATCTTATTTCTCTTGCTCACTTCCTGCCTCCAGCTGATGTCACTGGTGATGCAAGCAGCGAAAGGGTCTACAGCAGGGGTCTCCAACCTTTTCACCATGCGAGCTGCTTTTGCATAACAAAATTGGCTCAGAGCTACTTATACTTCAAAGAAACACGTGAAACTAAGCTCCTATGACTGCAAAGATGATCATTCAACTCAATGAAAGAAAATTGCAGTAGTTTCTGCATTATTCTTTGCTATGTTTGGAGATATTTTGCTCAGAACAACAAAAATGCATCTAAAATGTGACTCATCAACCGTCTGTAGAAATGTAGAAAACCTTTGGCGAGTTACTGGATCTAGCTTCCGGCCTCCAGCTAAGCCCCAAATGTTTACAAACAATGAAAGTGTCTATTGAATTTGCCCTGAAACCTAATTGTGTGCCTTTCAGTTCCGTAAGAAGAAGATCCGATTCTGTAAGTCGCACATCCACGACTGGGGCCTGTTCGCTCAGGAGCCAATCGCCGCCGATGAAATGGTCATCGAATACGTGGGACAGAACATCCGACAGGTGAGGGATGGGAGATATTGAGGGTGTCCCCGTTCATGTTGTAATGTTGTAATCCAATGTGTCTTCTTCATCAGGTGATTGCCGACATGAGGGAGAAGCGCTATGAGGAAGAGGGAATCGGCAGCAGCTACATGTTTCGTGTTGATCATGATACAATTATAGATGCAACAAAGTGTGGCAACTTCGCTCGCTTCATTAACCACAGCTGTAATGTAAGAAAACAAAACTACATTTACATCCTCCAATCGTCGTTCCTGAAACATAATAATTCATTTCGTCTTTCCCTTCCAGCCAAACTGCTACGCGAAGGTGATTACAGTGGAGTCTCAAAAGAAGATTGTGATCTACTCCAGGCAGCCCATCAACGTCAACGAGGAGATCACCTACGACTACAAGTTCCCCATCGAGGACGAGAAGATCCCCTGTTTGTGCGGAGCGGAGAACTGTCGGGGAACGCTGAACTAACACCCCCGAGTGAGAGGAGGCGCTGTCCCCGACGTCTGCAAAGGAGTTTTTTGGGGCCGAAGAGAACTTGACTGGATGTGGTTTGTCTCCACATTCTTCCCCCATTAAACTCCAGATTGTTTACAATTTATGGTGCTCTTGAAATGCATAGTTTATAATATATCGCCATAACTTACAAAGCATCCAATGCCCCTGCTCACAGCATCACTATACCCAGTGTTTAAGCATGATTCCTTACAAAGTGGTAGTGTTTTACTTCTTCCATTTAGCCTCTTGAGCTTTACCAACACCGTGTGGTTACAAACTAATGTTTAGCTGTTTGTGTAGGTTCTCAGTCGTACAGGAGTTGTCCATCTTAGGCAGAATTTCTTCAGTCTTCATCTGTGCTCTGTAGATGAAGTGTAGGACGTTACGATCTTAGTCCAAAGATCGTCATCATCTTAATAATGACTTCAGCACGCTTGTGGGTCTCTAAGAGTGAACCAACGAGGACAGTTGAGGACAGTGAGGTTAAGGTTTTATCGAAAGAAAGTAGATGGGTTGAGAGAGGTGTCAAAGAAGCCATATTTGTTCAAAAAGAAAATCCAGCTATGAATCACAATGGAGGACTCCGTTACAGATTGGATCCAATCTATGACAACTTACTGAGACAGAAACCTATTGACAATAACAACCATCTCCACTGTCATGCTAATGAGCCTGGACTACTGAGAGCAGCAGGGCCATAGGGGAGTGTCAACAGACTTAGAAGTTAGCCCAGGGTGAGACAATACAGAGGTAACGAGCCATATTAAATATGAATAGGCCAGAGGTTTTCCTACTTTTACCACCAAGAGAGGAGGGACTTAGAGGTTTACTCCTCCTGCTGTTTCACTCTTAAGAGACCCACAGCGTGCTCAAGTCTTTATTGAGCTGATGACGATCTTTGGACTAAGATCGAAATGTCCTACACTTCAACTACAGAGTACAGATGAAGACTGAAGAAATTTTGCCTACGATAGTGTTTAGCTGCTTTCTCAGAGATGGAAATAAGTCACAACAGCACATTCTTGGACACTGAAGTTGAGCTGTCTCTTTGAATTGAATCTTACCTCTTCTACCTCTAGTAAAAATCAAGCAAAGTAAATGTCCCCGGCCCGTCCTGCCGTATAATCTGGAATAATTCACCAGCTAACAGTCAATCATGCTGCTTCCTAACAGTTTATGCAAAAAAAAGACACATAACTGTTCGTATTATGGCTAACCCAGTGTTTCATGATTAAGTTGTGGCATTATCATGCTTGTTTGTGTGACTTTGAGTGATGAGTGAATGAGTATTTATGACCTTAATGTGAGTGCACTGCCCCCTTCAGGCCACAGTGCAGAAGGCCGCCCAATCATGCCGACGATGTAAATCATGGTTCAATTATTCCTCTGATGTCCAGAAGGCAGCGAACTACAAGGAAATCTATAGAACAGACACAAATTGAGAAACTAAATTGATAAAAGCTTATTAAGTGCCATATCCAACATTTGTAAGTATTAACGGCTTGTGTTGCTGAGTCCATGTTCATTTGGTCTGTTCATCGAAGCTTTCTTTAACATAGACCTCGGGAATGCACTTTGCTTCTTGTGCTTTGCTCTGACGTAACTATTTAGACCAAGTTAGTCACTGCTCAACATTGGCGTTGCCTTTCCCCTTTGTTTATATTGTGTATATAACTTGTACAGAAGATTCAAATCTTTTTTTATCTTCACGGATTCATACTTGTTAAGATGCATCCTCCTTTTAAACAAGACTGAGTATTTAAAATATTTCAGGGATCTGTGAATAGAATTGAGGGTTTCTGAAGGTGCACAGGCCTCTTCCCTTTGAAAGATTGTTTCTTGTAGAAACGTCTTCATTTTTTCTGCCCATTTGCTTTATAATTCTAACATGTAAATACTGTAACTGTGAATATGATATAAATATATATATATATATATTTTTGTTTCTGAAATATGCTACAAGTAACAGCTCCAGACTTTGTGACATAATGAGGTGTGCAAAAAGCTGGTAGCAGGAAATTCAGCTTGTGTCAAGCTTTTTTTTTTATCATTTCAGTTGTAAATTCTATGAGAATTTGTTTGCGGTGTGAAGTTAAATTAGCAAAAGGTGCAGAATTGGCGTGGGAAGAGGAGACATCGCCTGTTCTCATGTCTATTTATTACAATTAACAATGTATGAAAAGAAAAAATAAATTTTGAATACATCCATCAACAATGTCTTAAGTGACTCATTTTTACATGATTCAAGGATCACATTTGTTCAGTTACCACCAGGGTCCAATGAGCAGACTGCAGCTGCTGAGGGCCCCACAATGACCAGGGGCCCGCAGTCGTGCAGACACTTGACACGTAAAATTATCTGCCGAGGGAACAAGGATTTTTGCTCTTATAAGAAATAATAACTTCTTGCAATAGAAATTGGTTAATAAATCTTTACTAGAAATGATCTGCTTTTTCTTTAAGTGCAAAAAATATTTTCCATTGGCAGATTTACAATTACTCAGAATAAGGTCAAATATCCTGAATTCAAGCAAATTTAACATCAAAATATAACTTTTTGTAATCCTGGTGTTAGCTGCTAGCCTGGCTAGCACCAGACTAAATATCACAAGTGAATATTTAGTCAGGGAGCCACCCGTTCATTTTCTGGTAGAAGACGTGTGGTTTACGATTGTCCGTAGCCGTTTATGGGCTACGAATGTTATCATAGAGCATCGTAGTCCCGCCCACCAGCTCGTCTGTACACGCACGCGCCTCGGTGCCAGGAAGTAAAAATCCCATTAAAATTCTCCATAGACTTTTCGAAAAATTCTAATTGAACGAGTTTAAATTTATTTTACAATCAAGAAAATACCCAATACTTGAAAAAAGGGCGAAATATTTTTTATAACTTTTTGGTTTATAAAGTTTTGGATACAATTTGCATTTATTATTATGTGTTTTATGCCCATAAGTCTCCACGTAGCTGATTAGCTGCCATCGTTCTTTTAAACATTTGATATTAATTTTTTTCGAAAAGTCTATGCAATTTTTGAATGGGATTATTAGTTCCGGCACCGAGGCGCGTGCGTGTGCAGACAGCTGGTGGGTGGGACTACGATGCTCTATATGCATCTGCACGTAGCCCAGAGCCAATCGTATCAATTGTACCTGATGACATATGAGCCTCAGCTAATCCAGTCTGTCCAATAGTACGCGTCATCGTCTTGCCGTTCCTCCCCATTCTGTGATTGGTCCCCAAATCCCTGCGACGATTTCGGCCTTGGTTTCCAGGCTGTTGAGCAGTTCGAGAAGTTTCGAGCGCGAGCAGCATGGGTATTCCCAGGCTAGATAGCCGCATGAATTTCCCTCAAATGTTGAATTGAGGTATTCCACGCATACGTCACAAAATACCCGCCCCGCCTCCTGGAGGCACTCCCAGTTCGCTCAAATGCGTGCTAACGTGGTTAAAGCCCGGGGAGTAAGGCTAGCTATCTTTATAGGCCTATTACAATAGTGTTAAAATGTGCTATTTATACATAAAAAGTCATGAACGTGACTTGCAATATTACTGGATTCCAGCCATCGTCAAAAATCAAGGCAGTGAATGTGAAAAACTAAGTGCTGATCGCAGAACGCAAAGGCGTTGTGTTCTTGGTTATTATTTGATAGTGATGTGATTACTGGTGGTAATATTGACACATCACTGGACAA
>OMNZ01124546.1:8355-22562 GCA_900303255.1 Lesueurigobius sanzi
GACCATAATAAAATTAATTAAAAAATGTACACGCCCTCACGCATACACAGACACCCCACTCTAGTTCCTCCCAAGTCTTTACAGCCAGCTTCAGACCGCGTATTAGTGACGCAATGAGTGTACCCCTCCCTTTTCCGTTAGCCGAGTGCGCCCTCTTCCGGTCCAGAGTGGAGTGTCCGTGTAAACCGTGAGGATAGTGGGACACTGGGTTGTGGGGGGGTTGGGGGGGGGTCGACGGGGGGAAAATGAAGTTATAGCACCTTTTTAGAAAAGAGAAAGTGAGCAACCCAAAGCGAAGATGGCACATAAGCCGCCGGAATCACCAAAAAAAAAAAAACGTTTGGATATTTTTGGAAATCTTGGTGGTGTTGATTTTCGTTTTTTTCTTTTTTTTTTTTTTTAAAGCGTGAGGTAGCAATGCAGAATTCAGAATCACAACAGCAATTTACAATCAAAATTTTGTTGAGCACTGTGTAGCAATGTTTTATTCTAGGCAGTTGAAGCAAACATCCCAAATGTGACCTCACTTTCATTAAAAGCAAAAAAGTGTTGGTGTGCTTAGAGACACATGTACACGCACGCACGGTGAAAATATATACCATCTGGCTGCTTATAAACACAGACTTTTACAACAATAGAACCATTGGGCTTATTATACACAGTAATGGCTCGCGGTGGGACACGCCCGGAGCTCCTGGCTTTAGCTTGACCATTTTTCTTTTGGACTTTCTTTATTTGAGGAGAGACACAGGGAGAGACACAGGGAGGGGAGGGGAGCGAGCTGGAGTAGGACTGTCCCGGAGGTGTGCGGCTGTCCTGTAGTGGAAAAAACGGGGGCGTGGCTTACTTACAAAATGTACCTGTTCAGTCCTACCTCAGCTCCGCCCCGTTCTCGTTAGACAATAAATAAGTGACATCGAGTCATGTTTCTCCTCCTGGTCCCTCTTCCTCCCGGCTCATGCCCGTCCACAGTTGCCGTGGGAAACATGACTGGATCTCAGGAAGTAGGTAACAGAGAATGTTTAATGTACAGGTATTGCCGGTGCCCTTCAGTGCTAACATCCAGGGAGTACAACTTGGAGAGCACTTCGTTCTGACAGAAACGAGTATCAATTTTCTTAAGAGTTCCCAGTCTTCTTTATTGTCGAAATGATGTTTAATAGTTCATGATGGAGCTTCTCTATTTCCTGTTTTTTTTTTTGTCTTGGGAGGGGCTTTGATCTTTTATTTTACAAGAAGCAGACTGCGCCTATATCCACTCCAAACTCCTGATCGGCTCCTCCGATGTCTCGAGGAGCAATGTCCAGAATTGGCAGACGGGAGGTCTTTGTTGTTTTGTACTCAAAGACAGTCTTGCCCCACCGACCTGTGTGTTTCTGGAATGAGAAACAACAAAGACATAGGTTAAACATTGTTTACCAAGGCAAAACTCCTGTAGCTCCATCATTAGGTCATGTTTAGTACCTTGCAGCCATCCTCCAACACACTGTAGGTGAAGCGGCTGTTGCCCTCTGCGCGGATCTCCACCTCGTTGGAGCCTCCCAGCAGCAGGGCCTTCTTCAGGTTTCCTGAGGCCTGGTCCATGTAGGCGATGCTGTTCTTGCAGTGGTATGTGATGTTCTGAGATGCTTCACTTGACAGAAGCCTCAAGAAGTTGAGCTGGACGTTGGCAAAGGGGTTGTTCTGAGCGTAGCTGAACTGTAGGAGACATGGCACGATTTAGTAAGTTCCGAATGTCTAGCACATTATTTAACAGTAACTGAATTATTTACCTGGAATCCTCCATTCATGTCTCCAAACCAGATGTGCTTGCGGTCCTTGCTCTTGGCGGTCCACCAGTTCTTCTTGGGTAGACTGGCAATAGTTGGAGTGACACAAGTCTCTCCAGTCTCCATGTTACAGAAGGCCTTGATGGCATCAGCGGTGCTGCCAAGGTTGGGGTCAATCCAGTATTCACCTGAAGACATTTGAAAAGTGAGTCTAACTCTTGACAAGGCATTTATGTGGCTCAATAGATACTAATATCTTAGTTCTCAGCAGCAGTTCACTGGTCTCAGACTCACCGCTCTTCCAGTCGGGATGGCACAGTTTCAGGTCTCTGCAGGAGCGGGCAGGGTTCTTCTGGGTGCCATCGGGGCTGCGTAGGTTCTCGATCTGGTTGTTGAGAGACTTGAGAGTGGAGTCCACCTCGATGTCGTGCTGCCTCAGAGAAGTGGCGGCCTCATCAGCCCTCATGTATCGCAGAGGATCAGGAGACTTCTCAGTCTGACCTAGACCAGCGAATGCAGACATGTCGATGCCAGGGCCAGGGGGACCAGGAGGACCAGGGGGTCCGGGGTTTCCAGGAGGACCCTAAGAACAGAAGAGCAGATCAGTACAGAAAGGACCTGGTCTAATGCTCTGGGATATAGCAGTAAGAATGTGTTACATACAGCAGGGCCAGACTCGCCAGAGCGTCCACGAGGTCCAGGAGGTCCGATGGGGCCGGGCTGTCCATTAGATCCATCTTTACCAGCAGGTCCAGTGGGTCCACCAGGGCCCTAAGCACCAAGAGAACATGTTTATATCATACCCTCAGGTAATACATGGACAAGACTTTTAAAGAAATTACAAAAACATGATCAAACTGATTTGACTCTTCACATTATTTAATGTTTTCTTTTCCTCACCTTAGCTCCAGAAGGTCCAGAAGGCCCAGCAGCTCCAGTATCACCAGCGGGGCCCTGTGTTTACATGATAATATTAACTCATATATGTGTAACACAACAGGATATATAAATATATATTAGTGCATATAAAATGTCAGCTCATGTAAAACAGGAGAAAGTCAGCCCAAAGAATTGAGACTGGTTCTTAAGTGACTCACAGGAGATCCAGGCAGACCCTGCAGACCAGTGAACCCACGATGACCCTTCTGTCCTCTCTCTCCAGCCTCACCAGCCTCTCCCTTGTCTCCACGAGGTCCTTGGGGCCCCTACAGAATGGATGTCATTTGTTACAGGACATTAATGAAAAATGAACAGACCAAAATGATAGTAAATTCATGATACTCACAGCCATTCCTCGTGCACCAGCAGCTCCAGGGGGTCCAGCAGGTCCTTGAGCACCCTGTGTGAAGATTTACAGTCAATATGTTTCATCATTAGTCCTTTAGGGTTTGATAATTACATCATGAGTTTGTCAGGGCAGCACAACTTTAGACAAAAAAATTAGCAATTTTTCTGCAGTATTGTATTTGTAATTATATTAGCAATCTATATTTGAAATCAAGATTCAGTTCTTGAGAGGGCATGATAATCTAAAAGTGCAGTTTTTGCTAGCCCTAGTTTGTGATGGCAGTACTCACAGCCTCTCCTCTGTCTCCCTGTTTGCCCAGAGGTCCAACTGATCCTGGGGCACCTGGGGCTCCGGGAGCACCTGGAGCTCCACCTGGTCCAGTGTTACCACGCTCTCCCTGAAGAAGATACAAAGTTAGCATCAATAAACACCATTAAAACACAACAGTGTTTTAGACACACCAAAACCATCACACACCTTGACTCCTGTAGCTCCATCTCTGCCAGGAGGTCCATCTGATCCAGGATTTCCCTAGAATACAAAAGCAGCAGTGAACAGTAGATCTATGACAAAGAGACCTGGGAGGCCTGTCGCATGTTTGAACGTGTAAATAAAGAGTTAGATGTTGCTCTCACCTCTCTACCCGTCTCTCCAGAAGGTCCTGTGAGTCCAGGGGGTCCGACAGGTCCAGGGGGTCCACGATCTCCAGCACCACCAGAAGCTCCCTGTTTCCCAGGCTCACCCTAAACACAGAAAAACATGTTGGAGATACACATTTAGTGACACAAAAACAAAACATCATATTCTTTTTATGCAGTTGTAAAATGATAATAAGGGCTGTGTTTTTTTTTTTTTTTACAAATATATTATGATAATCCATTTTTATTGATTGTCATCATTTGGGTTAATGGTGCACATTTTAAACATATCCTGGATTGTTAACAGTTGAACCCTGGCCCTGTTCTTAACCCCAGCCTTAACCTTCACCCTTATCATATGTAAAACTAAAATGTTAACAGTGAAAATGCCCCAGTAAAAGTATTATCCAATGAGAATTTGAATTTGGGGTGGGGCTTATGGCCCAAATTCATTGGAAAAATGAATGAGGCAAAATGAACTTTAATGAAGTAGATATTATACATACTAGAATAAGTAACTGATGGAGATGGACGATATCAGGGAGAGGAAAAGCCTGACACAGGAGTCACTGTTGGCACTGAGCGCTAGGAGCTAATAATGAATGAGTCTGTCACATCACCTGATAATCTCCTTGCTATGGAAGTGTTACAGTACCAGTGTGATCTTAGGTTGGCAGATCAGGCCCTCCCCTTCCTCTAAACATCACACAAGCCAATTCACTTCCTGTTTTAAAACAGTCTCCTGTTTCTAATTTTTAAAAAACTAGTGTCTGAGTTTGAAGAGATTTTACTCTTTTACCGTTGTTAGTTATTTATTTTTCACCTTATGTTGTTTATCTGTTTGTACTTACAGAAGGTCCAGGCAGACCAGGGAAGCCTCTCTCTCCACGCTGTCCAGGCAAACCAACAATACCACGAGATCCACCCAGACCCTGAGGTCCTGAGGGTCCATCCGCGCCCTACACACAGAACAAACTGTCAGTGTCATCATCATCTCACATTCAACAACAAAACAAATCTTTATTTATCACTTTTGAGGCCAGGTCATAATTATCATGATGCTAGTGGACTTTGAGATTAGCGCGGGGTATTGCCAAGAACCTCACAATAGAGAGCTCATAATACAATACACTTCCTGATTCATCTGCAGAGTAAAGGTCTTTAAAGTGGCTAAACTTATGTTTATCTTGAGATGAATAAGGCTCACCAAGTAACATATGGTGTATATGTGGGTTGTGTATCGCTAATTTCACTATGATGTATGTCGTAATGTCATGAATTATTGACCTACTTAGATCAGATGGAAGCTTTTGGTATATTTTTTGGTAAAAGAGAAAAAGGAACGAAGTAGATCACTTTTACGACAAGTCTTTAGCATAGTAAATACTTATCAGGTCCATTTGAATAAATACCAAAAACTTAAATCATGGTCAAATTGTTTCATGTGAGTCTTGGATATCATGACAACACTATTAGGACCTGGCATTTTATGTTATAATGGTTTTGTATCAAATGTTGAGACAAAAAATACAGTGCTAATCAAATGTATTAGACCATAAAAACAAGAAAACATAAATAACTTGTTTCAAATTAACATTTTTGTTCATTCATTAAGAAAATAAACAATTGGAATAACAAAAAAGTCCATGTGGCCAAATGATAACCTAAAATGTCAATATTGTGTATGGCCACCTTTAGCCCTGTTAACAGCTTACATTCTTGCTGCCATTGTTGTTATGTAGTTTTACAAAGTCTATTTTGTGATTGAGTTCCAAATAGTTTGTAGCTGTTCCCAGAGACTTGCTTTGGATCAGACTTTGGTTTGATCAAATTTTGATTTCAATAAATCCCAGATCTGTTCAAGTCTGGCCTTTGGCTTGGTCAGTCCATCAGATCCAGCTCCAGATTCATTTTTCCTTAATCATTATAGAAAAATAAAAAGATATTTTAAACCGAAATACTGTTAAATTATGGCAGCATTGGCAAAGACCTTATATTGGGTGGTGCTCTAGTCTAATACATTTGTTAAGCAGTGTATATCTTGATGATTTAAAATGAAAAAGTTCTTTTAAGATGGCATTTCATGTTTTGAGTACATCAATACTTTCCATTGGCTGATATATTTTTCTTACAAGCTTGAATAAAGGTAATATCTTCTTACTTCAATAAAATTCAACCTATTTCAAGATGAGTTTTTCCTGTGTGATAGTATTGATGGTGCGCTTGTTTCTGCACTCACAGGGGGTCCATCCTCTCCAGCCTCTCCCTTCTCTCCCTGAGCTCCAGGCGCTCCACGCAGACCAGCGTCTCCCTGTCGTCCCGGGGCTCCAGCATCACCGCGGGTACCCTTTGGTCCATCTTTACCAGCGGGACCAGACGGGCCGACGGGTCCAGGGTTGCCCTAAAATGGAGAGGTTCAATAGGTGCCAGTGAGCCACAGTCCTGCTGTGCATCTGAATCCATACAGTGGGAGACACTTACATTGGGTCCGGGAGATCCCACTCTTCCAGCAGCACCAGGGAAACCAGTGGCTCCCTGTCGTAGGAAAAAGAGTTTAGTGAGTTGATTTGAAATGAAGCTGATGTGTAAATCCATTCAGAATGACTGTATCTCCTTCTGCGCTCTCTTTCTGTCACCTGCCTTAAAATGTTTTTTTTTTTTTCAGTCCTTCCTGGTCTTTCAGCTAAATCCCTCCTACACCATATATCCACTACAGCAGCAGGACTCTCAGCCTCTCCATCTCCTCCTCGTCTTCACCTCCAGTGTCCAGAATCCTATTTTCCCATCAAATCCCTCATTCTCTCCTTTCGTCACATCACTAGCCTCTCTTTACCAGGGCCAGCTACAGTTTATTCATCCACTACAGCTGCACGATCTGAGAGAAAAAAAGGACCAAAAAAGACCAAAATGGAACTAAGGAAAACATTTAGGCCATGTTTGCAAAAAAAAAAACTAGTAGTTCTCAGATGAAGGACCTCTGTGATTTAGTGATGAATTTGGCTTCTTGCAATATGGATATCACTTAATATTGTGATATCAGTAATTTTGCGATCCTACCATCCACGAAGCTTTAATTCCTGACTTTTCACTCATTTGTCTGTGTCTATTTCAAAAGTCTCATGCTGTACTTGTACTCCAAGGTCTACAGTGTATTTGGCAAATCTCATTCCCCCAAAACAGTTCCTGATGGGACTGCAGTTTCTCATCCAAAAAAATAACAATGTGGTACAAATGCTACTCACAGGAGCACCCTGAGCTCCACGAGCACCTTTAGATCCAGTTACACCAGTGGGTCCCTGGAAAAGTGGAAAACAGCAGTTGGCAAATGTACTGTATTAGCTATGTTGAAGCTTCCGTGTCTGCAAGATCTCCATAAACTCATGTGAAGGACAATGGCTAGTATCAACTTACTTTGGGAATATGTGTAGTGGTGTATGGTATGATTGTATGGCGGTATTGTTTAGTTTATGTGGACTAACGTTGAAGTTTAAACCGTTTTTTCATGGATGGCCCAGTTTTGCCTTCTCTTTATACGGCCAATGTTATATGCACTGATACGAGCATTCTGATACTTACCACGGGCCCAGGAGCTCCGGAGGGTCCCTGAGGTCCAGGGGCACCAGAGTCTCCCTTCTGACCACCCTCTCCAACCTCTCCTTTGGCTCCGGGCTGACCATCTGCACCCTGTAAATGACAACACAGTGATGATACAGTTCACAAAGGAGACAGCGCTGATGCTACTGGAGTCATTTCACTTACAGGAGGTCCAGCAAAGCCAGCAGGACCAGGAGGACCACCCTCACCGCGGTCGCCCTGGAAACATGTCAGGACAGGTCTGGTCACGATCATGCCACAGTTTTAACCCTATAACTAAATACTTAAATTATGTTGAGTATTCGGATGATGGTAATGATTAAATTCACCAAGATCTTTGCTTCATATTATAATAACGGTTAATAACTTACAGGGGCACCGCGAGCTCCAGGAGCACCGTTCGGGCCACTGGGTCCAGTCTCACCCTGCAACAGGTGAAAGAACGTTAAGTTGGATAAAACCAGAGAAGACTGTAAAAGATATAATTGTAGTTTTCATACACTGTCTCAGAATAATATCCAAGTCTTACCTTAGCTCCGTTAGGCCCAGATGGACCAGGAGGACCAATGGGGCCAGTCAAACCCTGAGAGAAACAGGGTGTTAGGACTGAGACACTGAGAGACTAATGTGAATGTAATAAAAATGGACACTTACTCTAGAACCATCCTTTCCAGGAGCTCCCTCAGGTCCCTTTGCACCATTGTCACCCTGATCAGAAAGAAAACGTTAAATGACTAAGTTTAGGCACATACAGACTCTGGCTCTCCTACATAAGCCTAAGTGAGTTCCCTGTGCTCTGCAGTAATAACAGGACTCACTCTGTCTCCTTTGGGTCCTGAGATACCACCTGCTCCTCTCTCTCCAGGCATGCCCTGCAGACCAGGGGGGCCCTGGGCTCCTTGAGCACCGGCCGGTCCAATAGCTCCCTGTGGGACAGGAAACAGGGGTTAATACTTGACTTCAAATGGACTTTCCCTCACAGGAGTCGAGCATATAATAAAGATATAAAAACCCCACTGACCTTGGGTCCATCAGTTCCGGCTGTTCCAGGAATTCCACGAGGTCCCTGCAGACCCTGAGGTCCAGCTCCGCCCCTCTCACCAGGGAAACCACGCTCGCCCTGTTCAACAGATGAGAATACTCATGACACAGGTTCAGGTTTAATATTGTTATTTACTATTCAATGCAACAGAACCCACTAATGGATCTAATGAATGTTTGTACTCACTCTAGCTCCAACAACACCAGGAGCTCCGCCCTCTCCAGGAATACCCTAAAGAGACAGTGAAATTAGTAATAACTCTGAACACTGTGGTCTTTGCCTGTACTCATGTTCAGTTGAATATGGTGGTAAACCCACCTGGTCTCCAGGCTTTCCAGGTTCTCCAGTGGCTCCAGTGGGTCCAGGCAGACCCTGCACACAGACACAGTGAGTATCCAGACTAATACATGAAACATTGTACAGTTTCCCCTGATCAGGTCTGTACCTGGAAGCCTGGAGGTCCAGCCTGTCCTTGCTCTCCCCTCTCTCCAGCAGGTCCCTGTCAGAATCATATCATCAGTTAATGACTGTGTCCTTTTCCTTCCAGTGACTTTGATGTTACTAAAAAAATGTTGATTCTATTTTACAAATTATATTTCATATATTGAGTAGCACTCACAGCAGGGCCAGGAGGTCCACTAGGGCCAGTCTCCCCATCTTTTCCAGAAAGACCCTGTTCAGATAAAGTCCCACCAGTTACAAAATGAATGTATTATCATATAATAAATGACAGTGTGTTATAGTTATACTCACCCTCAGGCCAGGGCGACCCACAAGACCCTTCTCACCAGTTTTTCCAGGTTCACCCTTGAAAAGAAAATATGCACGATATTTACAAAATGAAAGGTGAGTTGTTTCATTTCACTTGCTCTGTTAAAAACACAAGAAGAAACCATGGAGTGATAGATATTATTATATTATAACACCGTTGAACACTTCCCATTTCTACTTAGGGGAGTGTCCAAAACTAGACACAAGTTTCCAGGTGTCTAAAAGAAGACACAGTGTCTAACTATTAGTTTGCCTTTACCTTCAACAATACAGAGAAAACTCTCTGCATGTCACACTTACATTGGCTCCTTTGGGTCCAGGGAATCCCATGACTCCTGGCTGTCCACGAGCTCCCAGAGGACCAGGAGGCCCGGGGCGGCCATCTTCTCCAGCAGCTCCCTGAAGGAGGAAACAGAACACAGTGAGTGAGACCCTGAGACAAATCATTTTGAATTAGATCTTCAAGCGTATTTTCGACAAATGCTTTAAGATCTATTTCAAAATGTTAGTTATATTTCGATTTGAGTTATGATTTATTTATTTTGTTAACACTTAAATAATAAAAATAATAAATAATAAATCGTAAACTAATACAAGTTCTCCAGTTACTTACAGAAGGTCCAACTTTCCCCTGAGAACCAGCATCTCCAGGACGTCCAGTGAGACCCTACAAAACACATGACCACAATCATTTAGGGATTGAAAGTGCACAGTTTTTGATTTAATATCATCACAAATAAGTGCAGGACTCACTCTGGCTCCAGGAAGGCCGGGCTCCCCTGTGCGGCCGGGATCTCCAGTGCCACCTTTAGGCCCACCAGCTCCAGGAACACCACGATCACCGGGAGCACCCTAATCCAGAGAAACAAGATTAGTAACCAAAATCAGCAATAACCCAGAGGAAGAATTTATTTAGGATCAATAAATCAAATTGAGATGTTGGTGCAGGTCTCAATTCTATGGTGTAGTTTGTCTTTAAATGTCCTTATTTGTGAATTCACGTGGATATTGGGCCTATCCACATGAAACAGAAACTGTCATATCTATACAACCTCTTCTCTGTCAGCATAAATAAACTGAGAGTAACTATAACTTCTTGACAAAGGCTTGTTTGAGCCGATACACGTGGAAGAAAGTAGAAGGAGTGCCTTGGTTTTTCGGTTTTTCCCTTAAGTTTTATTTCCTTGAGATTAACAAGCCCTCCTCAAACCACCAATTTATGGTGGTGGAGGGGTTTGAGTACCTGAAAGAACCTAGGAGCTCTGTTGTCTGGGGGCATTATGCTCCTGGTAGGGTCTACCATGGCAAACAGGTCCTAGGTGACAGGTCAGACCAGGAGCGGTTCAGAAGCTCCTTATGAAGAGACCATCAAGGCCTTTTACGTCGCCCAGAAATGAAAGAGCATCGTGGAGCTGTTCTCCCGTGGACCCACCACCCGCAGGAGGAGCCATAAGGGACTGGTGCAGGAGGAGCCATAAGGGACTGGTGCAGTGTGATCTGGGCAGCTTGGACTGCTGCCCCCGCGACCCGGCAACGGATAAGCGAGATTGGCAATCTTTTTGCCAGAATAATATGTTGTTAATATCTAAACGCACATAGACTTGATGGTCGTCAGCGGATAAACTGACCCAATCCCAAAGTAATATAATCAAATGAAACGTTTTGTGATTTACTGCTGAAATGTTCTTTTCACAAATAGTCCTTCCTCTATTGTGCAATATAGGGCTCAAAAGTTATTCTCTTTTTTTTATATTAGTGCAGTGCCGTATATTGATTTTTGATGATGATAGATATGCTAGCCACTTTTAATGGGACGTTCATTTTTCAAGATGCCTTCTAAATTACTTTGTGTTTTTCATTTTTCAAACATGAAACATTTTATCTGTGGAAAAACATCGAAATTATCCTAATATTGACCTTTTGCTCACACATTGAACTCTGAACCTGTTTGATTCAAATTACTGTCATATGAAATTAGAAAACTTATCCAATTCATCTCTAAAATAAAGTTCAGAATTCTCCAACAACAACATACACTTCTACAGATTCCAATTGAAATTTCACATCTGAAGTGATCTGGGGATCTGAAGCGACTGATTTTCTTCTGGTTTTCAAAATCACATATGACGTCATACTTACAGACACACAGTGTTCAATTGATTGAAAACTTTTTATCTTTAGAACTCCTGATCTGAAGGTCCCTCCAAAAAACCAACAAGTTTTTGGGGTTTTCAGGACCAAACAGTTCAATGTATTGTCAAAATCTCTTGAAAATGGAAGTCCAATTAGAATTTCAAGTAAAGAATACCTGTACCAACTTCTAGGCCTATATTACCAACTAAACGATTTGTTTTTAACTCATGTCTTACTCTATATTGCTGTGACTGATGTGACTTGATGGACACTTCCTTATGCCAACAATAGAGAAGATTTTGCCCATAGAGTTAGTTTGCCCTCCATGTCTTGGCATCTACATGTTCTACAACCTGAACCTAATCTTTTCTTATCATTTGTTCATAAAATGTCCCTTTGTTAGACCCACCTTAGCACCAGCAAGACCATCCTGACCTGGGAAACCGCGGTTACCAGGAGCTCCCTAAAACACAGCACAGAAGCATCAGTGCATCGTGAATAAGTGCATTTCAATATTGTGAGTTTCAGTGTATTTGAAGGCCTACTCTCTCTCCTGGAGGTCCGAGTGGTCCAGCGGCTCCGGGCTCTCCTCTGGCTCCTCTCTTTCCCTCCTCACCAGTGGGACCAGGGGGGCCTTGAGGACCGCCTGGGCCCTGAATCACAGCACAATTTATGTTAGAATAATAATAAAATAGAAAGAGGGGGGGATTAAGCTTAGAATGAAACTTACAAGCTCTCCTTTAAGACCAGTTTCACCTTTCAATCCAACAAGACCAGGCTCTCCCTAGAACAAGAAGGATAAGATTAAAAAATGAAATACAAAATAAACAATTATTACAGTTCAAGGTGCTTCTGCTGCTTGTGGTGCTCAGAGTCTATTGACTAATTCAGAATGGGTTTCATAATAATGTTAAAAATAATGGCCTGGGTTTATGTAGCACTGTGCAAGCTTGACACGCTTCTCTACAATATGGTGGTACCATGGTGGCCACAGACGCCCTGGGGTTGACTAATAGAAACATGGCTGCCATTCTGCGCCAATGACCACCACCACTGACTTACTCACTAATTTTGTAGACTAAACTTTTTCAGCATAATTTTAGTCAAAGGAATATTTTTTCTGACTGAAATTAGACTAAAACTAAATCAAAATTAGTTAATGAGACTAAAACATGAGTAAAATGTGATATGTTTTTGCTGACTAAAAAAAGACCAAATAGGGACAAAAACATGTGAGTTTGAAAGAGCCTCATATTGTTTATTAACCAAAGGAACAGGTCTGTGCTCTGTTCATGTGGGAGAAGCTCTATGAAGCTTTGAGTAAATATGTTTGAATATAATAACATAAGTGTAAAGTTGGGTTGCCTTCTCTAAACTAAATGTACATACAATTTTATATTTAGACTAGAAATTAGACTAAAATTGAAGAGAAATATTTGACTAAATCTTGACCAAACTAAATTACATTTTCATCATACAGTAAGACCAAGGCTAAAACTCAACACACGTGTTGACAAAAGTCAACACGTGTGTCTTGCCCAATAACATTAAGACACAGGTTCAACTATCTGGCTAAAGACAAGCTCTCAAATTAAGCCCTTTGTAAGCACTGTCCTAGTTATTCTCCACTTTAGTCCTACTAGACACATCATTTAAACCGTGTTCAAGTCATTACATTACATTACAAGTACATTATCAGCTGACTATTTCCTGATATGACACACGGCAGTAGCAGATCCAAACACTCACAGACTGTCCTTTTGGTCCCAGAGGTCCAGTGGCTCCCTGAGGTCCTGGGGGTCCACGAGGTCCAGGGAATCCAGGAGCTCCAGCAATACCAGAAGCACCCTAAACACACCACAACACATCAGGTGAGACTCGGTGCAAAACACAGCAAAATGTAGGAGAAGAGGAAAGAGAGACTTACAGCAGATCCTTTAGCTCCAGGGATACCATCAGTACCAGGGTTTCCCTGGAACACAACAACAGAAGAAATCAGTAAATGATATTTCTTCAAATGAAAATAATCTCCATCAGCCTTTGCCATAAGTATGATGTATCACAGGTATCAGGTGTCTACTGTGTCTGGACATCATATCTGTCCTTCTTTATTTTGCTTTGTTTACCACCTGCCAACCATCGTGAAACGCAGATGCTTAAATAAAAGATGACTCAAATTACATCATTCAAAGCTTTGCAATACTGCTTAGACGTGGAGAAGGTGAGTGCTTCAGTGGGTATAGAGGTGCCCGTGTCAGGTGCTCTTCAGGATCTAGAGCCAGGAGTCTATATTAGAAAAAAGAAAATGATCCGAGGCACTCTGAGGTTGCTCTAGAGTGCCTTTTCTTTTTTCTTTGCAATGTTGCGTTGGAAAATCAATTACTTGGATTTTCTTACCCTATATGTCCAGATATTTAGAACCAATTATGTGTGCAGTACAAATATGGTTAAATCAGTGTGTGTATAGTGTATAGTGGTGCTGGTGGATCAGTGCTGGTGCACTGATGGTTAAATCAGTGTGTGTATAGTGTATAGTGGTGCTGGTGGATCAGTGCTGGTGCACTGATGGTTAAATCAGTGTGTGTATAGTGGTACAGGTGCTGAGCTAATGCAGGGAACATTGGAAGTGAGCCTGGACACTTCATCCTTTTTACTGCCAGTTTGGATCGAAACTTTTTTTATTTTTTATTTAACCATTATTTAACCAGGAAAGTCCCATTGAGATCCGGAGATCTCTTTTTCAAGGGAGTCCTGGCCAAGAGGCAATTGCAACACAACCAAAGACCGAAACAAACAATAAAACAATACACTTCTGATTACGAGCAGTAAAAAGGAGTTACTGTCTTGAGGTTTGAGATTGGTTTGGACGGTGTAGAAGTTTGTCTTTTAACCCTGTAAGCTACTTCAATGTAACTACTTAAGCTTTGAGGATGTTTTATATACAGTACTTTTGACAGAATTCAAGAAAAAAT